>ML099485.1:15503-31188 GCA_003697995.1 Taxidea taxus jeffersonii | reverse complement strand
CCACCATTTTGACAGCTTACTTATCTCAATGAACTGTACCACTTCAGTCTTGGTTGATAAACAAATTCCCATTGATCAGCAGAAGTAAAAGGAAAAATCCATTATCAGGAAAAGAAATGTCTGTGAAAGTATTTCACAGATATTAGATTCAGATACCTTGGCTTTAGGCAAAGTGAGAGTGTCCAGTAATGCAGTATGATCTTTTTTGTCACAAAATCTTGGTCTCAAAACACGATTTACTCCTATTTAAGTGTATATGAATATTAGATCGTGAAGTAATGATTTCCTCAAAGTAAAACTAAGTTTGCAAATGTCTTTTTCAGCTGGAGCCTATGGTGATATTTGTCTTTTTTGCTCTGCCATCTCCCATTCTTTTGGCAAACCTCTTTAACACTCCCACCACTGCCCTTATATTTCAGTAGAAAACAATGGTCTACACTGGATTGGGGGATGCTTAGGAGATACGGATGGGGAAACGTTGTGGCCTCACCTAGGTCTTCCTGTCATGTTCTTAATTTATATTTCCCTTTTGTCTCACCTCTCAAAATTCCTATTCCAGCTCCATCTCATATATATAATGAACTAATTCATATTAAGGTATAAATAGCTAAAAAGAGATTAGTGCTTTATAATTCCCCCAAAATACTTCGTATTTTCAAAAGCAATGCGTTATTAATGGTGTGATCTTGAGTGATGTGTTGGAAAAGCTGTGGGATTATTTTTTTGTAGGAAGGCCTTTAGTGACATATCTCAAATCCCTCCTTTTGGGTTATCACCTTTTCCATCTTGTGATATCAGTCCTAGAAATATTCCAATAAAAATATCGTAAGACAACTGTATAAATTGTCTACGTGAAGAAGGAATAGGTTAGAATGAAAATGTACACTTCTCTGCAGGATGGTCCCTTTTAAGTTTGATTTCTATGGAGTTCTATTTGTTTATCCCATGGTGGTCCCACAGAAAAGCAGACAGAGAAGAACACAAGAACACTTGAAAAGTAACTGAACAGTAATGATACGTACAGAGGAGGCTCTGATAGAAAATAAAAGATTGTGGAGCAGAAGTCAACCTCAGAGAATAATTTTTCAGAGACTATCCAATCCAACATATGCCACTTACAGCACAGATTGTTGGTTAACCCGTAATGTCCATTGTCTCCCTCTTATGATTCCTTATTATCAGCTGGATCAGTGATCACCAGGTAAAGTCTACATTTCCCAGGTAAAGTCTACATTTCCCAGACTCCTGTTCAGTTAGGTTGGCCATATTGACTAAGTTCTATCCAGTGAGCTATAAATGTGATCTCATCATGTGATCTTATCTGAAGATCTTTCTTAAGAGCAAGAGCTCAACTTTGCTCCTTCTTTCCCCCAGCCTGCCTCCCATCACCTCTCCCTTCATCCTGATGCTAAACATGTTGATATGATGGCTCTAGTCCCATCTTGAACTGTTAGGATAAGGGCCATACTCCTGGGAAAGCAGAAAGAAGAGCTAGAGGCAGCCAGGGCCTCTGGAGATTTTGTGGAGATTTTGAAGGTCCACCTCCAGGACTTCAAACTGAGAAGCACAAAGCTCTACTGGGAGCTTCTGTTACAGTCAAACTAATCCCAACTGATAAACCATCCTTTTTTTCTTTTTTTTTTTTAAGATTTTATTTTTAAGTAATGTCTACCCCCAAATTGGAGCTCAAATTTACAACCCCAAAATCAAGAGTTGCAAGCTCTACCAACTGTATCAGCTGGGCATCTTCCCCTATCCTTTTTTTTTTTTTTTTTTTCTTAATTTGACTCAACTTCTCATAGGAAAGAAGGATCTATGACTCATGCAGACTCATTCCCAGGTTGGAAAGCTAGTTTTATCACATATGTCAACCCCCTAGTGTTATACAGATGATCTTTTAATATTCTCCTTTCTTGTTATTTCATTATGATTTTTGATGCCTAGATAATTGGAGCATCAGAGGAAAGTGACAAGAATAAAGCCAATGTAATATGTCAGTTAAAAAACAATAATCAAGAATAATCAGAAGCATGAGTTTAATCCTGGCTTTATCTGCACATTATTAAGCAGAACTGTTTTGGAAACTGGGGAAAATGAAAGGCCTAGTAGGCACTGAAAATATCTGTAATTCCCTGTATGCTATAAATGAACAACTGATTAAATCCCAAAGGTTTAATGATCTTAGTTTTCCAATATGAATTATAACTTTAAGACTGAAATGAGGGACGCCTGGATGGCTCAGTGGGTTAAAGCCTCTGCCTTCGGCTCAGGTCATTATCCCAGGGTCCTGGGATCGAGCCCTGCATCGAGCCCCACATCAGGCTCTCTGCTCGGCAGGGAGCCTGCTTCTTCCTCTCTCTCTCTCTGCCTGCCTCTCTGCCTACTTGTGATCTCTCTCTCTCTGTCAAATAAATAAGTAAAATCTTTTAAAAAAATTGAAAATTAAAAATTAAAAAAAAAAAGACTGAAATGAAACCCAAAGATTTTTTTTATGAAACATTTTCCAGAAATCACCTTATAACAATTACAGACATATATGGCTCCACAATCTAAAAGATGATCATGCTATGTCTGGTCTTCCTAAACTGTTATATTTTGGAAGATCAAGATATGACTTCAAATAATAACACATGTGAGATAATGGCACTCTTCATTTGGTGGAAATATTATTTCAGTATGAAAAGGTCAATTTAGAAAAATTAACCCTAGGGGCATCTGGGTGGTTCAGTGGGTTAAAGCCTCTGCCTTGGCTCAGGTCATGATCCCGGGGTCCTGGGATTGAGCCCCACATCGGGCTCTCTGCTCGGCAGGGAGCCTGCTTCTTCCTCTCTCTCTGCCTGCTGCTCTGCCTACTTGTGATCTCTGTCTGTCAAATAAATAAATAAAATCTTTAAAAAAAAATTAACCCCATAAACTTAACGAGTTGGACACTGGTTGTTCCCTAACAAGATGAATTAAAATAAATATCTACTACTTTTTGTTGACACATCATTTTGCAATCCCTTGCCAAATCTTGCTGATTGTGTTTCACACGTTGTTAAAAAATCTGGTCCTCCTATATCTTTGGTAATTTCCCCAAAACAGTGTTCACGATATTGGCTCTGATGGGTCCGTGGTCAAAGGAGTGAGACTGATACAAAGCGAAGGTCAAGCAATGTTTTTTTTTTTTTTAAGGTTTTATTTATTTATTTGACAGAGATCACAAGTAGGCAGAGAGGCAGGCAGAGAGAAAGGTAAGGAAGCAGGCTCCCTGCCAAGCTGAGAGCCCGATGTGGGGCTCGATCCCAGGACCCTGGGATCATGACCTAAGCTGAAAGCAGGGGTTTAACCCACTGAGCCACCCAGGCACCCCAAGCAATACTTTATTTTATGCCAAGCATCAAGAATCAAACTGAACAGTCGGGGCTGCCTCTTATAGAGAGGGCGACCCCTCCTTGCCTTACAGACCGACTTCTATTTTTTTTTTAAGATTTTATTTATTTATTTGACAGAGAGAGATCACAAGTAGGCAGAGAGGCAGACGGCGGGGGGGGGGAAGCAGGCTCCCTGCTGAGCAGAGAGCCCGATTCGGGGCTCGATCCGAGGACCCTGAGATGACCTGAGCCGGAGGCAGTGGCTTAACCCACTGAGCCACCCAGGTGCCCCAGACTAACTTTTTTTTTTTTTATTTGTCAGAGAGAGAGAGGGAGAGAGACCCCGAGCACAGGCAGACAAAGTGGCAGGCAGAGGCAGAGGAAGAAGCAGGCTCCCCACCGAGCAAGGAGCCCGATTCAGGACTTGATCCCAGGACCCTGGGATCATGACCTGAGCCGAAGGCAGCCACTTAACCAACTGACCCACCCAGGCGTCCCAACCCAGACTAACTTTCAAAGGGCAAAGGCCATGTGGTTGAGCGTGGCCACACACAGGTGGCCAATGAGATTGCAAAACACAGAGAAAGCTGCACAGTCAGGCTAGGTCACACACGGGTGGCCAATTGAATTACAATTTACCCTATAGTAGATATTTGAACTAGCCTATCACCTTGGTCAGAATTGGCACCCAAAAGGCGCCCAAAAGGCTACCACACTCCTTGGTAGCTAGGGAGACAGTATGTGTGCCCCACTGATTAGATGTCTCTACCTGGCCTGACCCGCCCTTGTATTTGGGCTTTGTTACCTGGGACTGGTTTCCCGGACTTGCTTTTAAGTAAGTCCCCTGGTTTGGGGGGTGGGGGGACAGCATCAGCTTAAGTTTTACTGCATAAACAACAAAATGGCTGTTCAACCGAAATGGAGCCATTTTGGGTAAAGAGGCCCTTACAGGCTGCATATTAGAATCACTAAGGAGCTTTTTAAAAGGCCCAGGCCCAGGCTCAGTCCCAGACCAATTGAGTAAGAACTTCTTAAGTGTTGGGCTGAAACACTAGCGTTTTCCATATTACCCCAGGTGATTCGAATGTGTACCTCAGGTTGACACGCACTGCCACAAAGGAGCCTTTGTGACACAAAGACTCCACAAAGGAGTCACAACTGTGTGACTAAAGCCAATTTACATCTTGCTTAAATTAACATACACTGAAAATTAATTCTGTCATCCCATCCCTGAAATGTACCACATTTAGACTTTCCCCTCACGTTCTCATATCTGCTTCATTTTAGATAGAGGTATCAAGAAAAATAATTTCCCCAAATAGTTACCTTCCACAGTTATGTGGTTTCTGGCAGGGCCGCTGTCTTCTCTAAATAAAGTTTGGCAAGAGAGAGGAGAGGTTAAAACAGGAGAGGAGCAGCTGATTGTTGAACCGACTGGAGACAGAAAACTAATCAACACTTTCTTCTCTCTCCCGCAAGATTTCATCTCCAAACATCCTCCATCTTAGGTAAGGGTGCAAACCTATTGGTGTTTCCAGAACCATCTCTGGGGAAACGCAGGTAATAAATAGGAGCTACATCTGTCATCTTATTCCACTAGACCAAAATCTCACTAAAACATGTAAAGAAAATAATGTCAGTAACATTTTTTGCTCATTCTTACTTATTAGTAGTCTTACTATTTGAAAGTAGTCTTTTTACCTCTCTAAGCATCAAGGTAATGGGGGAAAGGAGGATATTAGACACCCAAACAGCTTCATTACTAACTGTTAAATAATTCTGGATGAACATCTAATCCTGTTTCACCCAGAAATTATGAAGATAATTTGATTCAAATCCAAAACCTGTCCTCCATGTCTTTGCTACATGATGAAATCAAAAGCTGGAAAGGAGCATCTGTAAAAGAGACAAAGATGCATAATAGATTTATAAGTTACACATGCGGGGCGCATGGGTGGCTCAGTAGGTTAAGCGTCTGCTTTTGGCTCAGGTTATGATCCCAGGGTCCAGCGGTTGAGCCCCGCATCACATCGGGCTCCCTGCTCAGTGGGGAGCCTGCTTCTCCCTCTGCCTCTGCCCTGCTTGTGTTCCCTCTCTCACTGTCTCTCTCTCTCTCTGACAAATAAATACATAAAGTGTTTTTTTATAAAGATTTTATTTATTTATTTGGCAGAGAGAGAGATCACAAATAGAGAGGCAGGCAGAGAGAGAGGAAAGCAGGCTCCCTGCTTAGCAGAGAGCCTGATGCGGGACTCGATCCCAGGACCCTAAGATCATGACCTGAGCTGAAGGAAGAGGCTTACCCCACTGAGTCACACAGGTGCCCCATAAATATATAAAATCTTAAAAAAAAAAAAGTTACACATGTCTGTTATATGTTACATATAAAATTGGTTAGTCTAGTTTTAATACTTTTCCTTCTCTTCAACCTAATCATGAATCAGAGGTTTTTAGTAATTCTCAGAGCCAGAAGAATTTCCATATTCAAAATAACACACTTGAAATGTTGGAAATGTTTGGACTATTAAGTGATTAACTAAATGGGTACTATTTGCTTTTTAAATTACATAACAAAATGAATAGCACTTTCAGATATTCAAATAAAAGGCATAAAATACCAAACATAATAGCAGTCACCTTTTGATAATCTATACTCATGGAAAAGAAAAGGTGTTTTGAATAAATGGGAAATTAGAACATGTTCCTGGAATGGAAGATAAGTGTCAGTTCTTTTAAAAATAATAAATGAATGCCATCCAGTCAGCATGAAAATGGGGATTTTTAATAGGTGAAATGATTTTAAAGTTCATATAGAAGAATAAATGTAAGAAAATTAAAACAAGGAAATTTTAAAGAAAAATAGAGAGGGGAGTTATTTATCTTTCCAGGTATTAAAACTTACTGTAAAACCTGTTGTACAGTATCTGCATAGAAAGAGACAAATAGATGGTAGAACAAAGAATGGAGAATACAGAAATAGATTCAAGTAAATATGGAAACATAATATACAACAAGGGTAGTATTTCAATTTATTTTTGAGTGAGTTGCATTAATGTATATGGTTCTCCATCTGAGAAAAAAGTCATAGCTCTACTTCACACTATATATATTTTTTAGCAAAGATTACAGCTTTAAGAGTAACATCAAACAATAAAAATATTGTAAGAAAAGTTAAGAGAGTAAATAGATAACTTTAGAATGTGAACATCCTTTCTAAGGAGACACTAGTCCCAATAAAGGCTACCATTACATCTCGTCCGGATTAGAGCGATGACCTCTTAACTATTCTGCTTGCATCCACTCAAGTTCCTGTGTAATATATTCCCCCACATGGGGTGATCTTTAGATCTTTAGAAAACAAGAACTGGGGGCACCTTACTGGCTCAGTTGGTAGAGCCTGCAACTCTTTATCTCGGGGTTGTGGTTTTGGGCCCCATGCTGGGCACAAAGATTATTTAAAAATAACATTTTTAAAATTAACATATAATGCATTATTTGCTTCAAGGGTACAGGTCTGAGATTCATCAGTCTTACACAATTCACAGCACTCACCATAGCACATACCCTCCCCAATGTCCATCACCCAGCCACTCCATCCCTCCAAAATAACATATTTAAAAAAAAAAAACAAGAAACAGAACTGTACAGCTGGATATGGTTGGACTTCCTGTGGTTATGTCCTCCTTTTTCACTCTTAAACATTGTTTGTGGCTCTCTCTCTCTTTTTTGCTTTTTGAACCAACTTTTTTTGTTGAATTTTTAAAATTGTATTTTTATTTTCTATTTCATTTATTTTTATTGCTGTTTTTATCCTTTAAAAAAAGATTTTAGTGTTATATTTGGACACTTGGCTCATATTTTTAAGCTTCTCTTCTTCTTTTTTTTTAAAAAATATTTTATTTATTTATTTGACAGACAGAAATCACAAGTAGGCAGAGAGGCAGGCACAGAGAGAGGGAGAGGCAGGCTCCCTGCCGAGCAGAGAGCCTGATGCAGGTCTCCATCCCAGGACCCTGAGATCATGACCTGAGCTGAAGGCAGAGGCTTTAACTCACTGAGCCACCCAGGCGCCCACTTCTCTTCTTTTCCAATGTGAACATTAAAGATTATAAATTTCCCTTATAGTACCACTTAACCTGTTTTAATAGGCAGTATTGTCATTAAGTTAAATTTCCATCATGATTTCTTTTTTTACTCATGATTATTTATTTTGACATGTTTTTGTTGATTTCCAAACACATGGCATTTTTAAAAAATATTTTATTTATTTATTTGACAGGCAGAGATTACAAGTAGACAGAGAGGAAGGCAAAGAGAGAGGAAGGGAAGCAGGCTCCCTGCCGAGCAGAGAGCCCAATGTAGGGCTCTATCCCAGGACCCTGGGATCATGACCTGGCCAAAGGCAGAGGCTTTAACCCACTGAGCCACCCAGGCGCCCAACACATGGCATTTTTAAGATAGTTCTTACTAAACTGTTACATAAATACCAAAAGTATAGAAATCATAAGTACATACCTCAGTGAATTTCCACAAACGGAATTTACTCATGTACTCACTCTCAGAACAAGATAATGTTTTTAGTTCCAGATGCCCCCACCTTCCTTCAAGGTAACTATTCTTACTTCTATTACCATAAATTTGTTTTGCAGATTTTTGTATTTTATATAAACAGAAGCACATAGTATGCTCTCTTTTGTATCTAGTATCTTTCATTCTTCCCCATAGTTGTTAGGTTCATTCATTTTGTTGCATAGATAAACAACTATTGATGAACATTTAGGCTGTTTTCAGTGTTTGATTCTGATGAATAATGCTATTATTAACATGTGTAGCCATTTCTGTTGGGTAAATACCTAGGAATGGAGCTGTGTATTATAGCTCTGCCTAGGTTCAACTTTACTATATACTATCATACCACTAGAAAGTAGATACTACTTTCCAAAGCAATTGTACAAAGATACATGACCACTAGTATAGAATAAAAGTTTTTGGTGCTCCACATCAGTGCTAACACTAGTTTTTCTAGCCCTAGGATTTGGAGAGTACAGAGTGGCTTCTTATTATGTCTTAATGAGAACTAATGAACTGAGCACCTTCTCCTATGTTTATTGGCAACTCAGAGATCATCTTTTATGAAGTACCTGTTCAAAGCTTTTGCCCATGTTTAAAAATTGAGATGTCTGTATTTCTCTCACTGACCTGAAAGAGTTTTTAATAAAATGAGTATCAGTCCTTTGTTCAATATATGTATTAAAATTTTTTTCTCATATTATGTGCCTTGCCTTTTCACTCTCTTAAAGTTATGTTTTCATGATCAAATGTCTTTAGTGTTGATGAACTCTAATTTGTGGTGTTTGCAATACGACAGACAAAAGATGGATGCTTAGAATATAAAACGAATTTTTACTGGGCACCTGGGTGGTTCAGTCGTTGGGTGTCTGCCTTCAGCTCAGGTCATGATATCAGGGTCCTGAGATTGAGACCCACATCAGGCTCCCTGCTCCTTGAGGAGCCTGCTTCTCCCTCTCCCACTCCCTGTGCTTGTGTTCCCTCTCTCACTGTCTCTCTGTCAAATAAATAAGATACTTTAAAAAACGAAAAGAATTTTTACAAATCAAAAAGGAAGAAATAAGTAACTAAAAATGGGCAAAAGACATGAACAGTTACTTCCATTTTATACCTGTCAGAACTGACAAAAATTGTTTGGTGAGAATATGAAGCCATAAAACTAATACACTGGCAGTGGGGGGTGAAAACTGGAACAACAATTTTGTACTAAAATATGGTATTACCTTGTAAACTTGAAGATAATCCCTATCACCCAGGTATCAATCCTAGAGAAATTCATATACATACATATACCCAGAAATTCTAGAGCAATATCATAAAACAGCAGAAGTAACTAATGTCCACTGGTGGTAAAATTAATAAATTATAGCATAGACACACAGTCGAACAACATACAGTAGCAAAAATTAAAATAATATACATCAACTTGGATGAACTTCAAAAATATAATGTTAAAGATAAAAGTTGATTCTCAGAAGTCTACATGCAGTTTGAAACTACAGAAATGTCAAAACCACACAAAGGTTGACAATATATTGTTTGGGGATAGTATATATTCAGAAATATAATAATGAAAATATTATCACAGGTTACCCTTCATGGGAAGAATATAATTGGGAAGGTGCCCACGGTGGTCTTGAGAAATTTTGGTAGTATTCGTGCTTTTTTTTTTTAAGATTTTATTTATTTATTGGAGAGAGAGAGTGAGAGAGAAAGAGCACAAGCTGTTGGAGGGGCAGAGGGAGAGGGGACAGCAGACTCCCTGCAGAGTAGGGAGCCCAACTCAGGACTCCATCCCAGGACCCTGGGATCATGACCTGAGTTAAAGGCAGTTGCCTCACAGACTGAGCCAAGTATTCTAGTTCCTAAGGAACATCACAGATACACAGGAATTTCATTCATTACTCTATTTTTATATTATATAAATGTTAGTCTATTCTATGTAACATAACACTATTTCATTAATAAAAGGCTTGCTAATATCATGTAGCCATCAAAATGATATTTTTGGAAGAATTTGAAATACCATGAAAATTACCAAGATCTCTATATATGCTTTTGTATCGATAGCATATCTCCGGAGGATATACGAGAGTAACAATAGTTGTAATAGAAACTTATCTGGGAAGGTTCCATTTGCCTCTCTAGACTCACTGTTCACCCTCCATCCTGCTCTATATCTCAGACTCTTTAAAGACTGAATCAGGGGCACCTGGATGGCTCAGTGGGTTAAAGCCTCTGCCTTCAGCTCGGGTCATGATCCCAGAGTTCTGGGATCGAGACCCTCGTTGGGCTCTCTGCTTAGCGGGAAGCCTGCTTCCTCCTCTCTCTCTCTCTGCCTGCCTCTCTGCCTACTTGTGATCTCTGTCTGTCAAATACATGAATAAAATCTTTTAAAAATTTTTAAAAATAAAGACTGAACTAACTGGTTCTCTTGTGCTATAACTTCCAGGTGAGTTCAACCAGTTGGAGGCACCAGGGAGAAAGGTAAGATTTAGGTGTTTATTCCCCTAGCTGCCCCCTCTCCCTGGTGGTTAGGATTACCTATGTGTCCCTCTAAAAAAGGTCACAGCCCCTGTTGCCTTGCCCTCTGTATTAGTCAGGGGTTTCCAGGGTGTGTGTGTGTGTGTGTGTGTGAGAGAGAGAGAGAGAGAGAGAGCGAGAGAGAGAGAGAACAGTTTATAAGGAAGAGTAAGTCCCATGATTTGCAGGATGAGTCAGCAAGTTGGAGAAGCTGGAAACCCAGAAAAGCTAATGTACAGTTCTAGCCCGAGTCTGTAGACCTGAGAACCAGGAGAGCTGATGAGGTAAGTTCCAGTACAAAAGCCAGTAAGCTCATGACCCAAGAAGAACCAATCTTTTAGTCTGAAGTCAAGACCAGAAAAGACTGTTGTTACTTCACTGTACCTTGTTTTCCTTCACCCATACTATTGTAAAGAGTCTCTATGTAACCATTCTTCAGTTATCCTATTTGAGTATATCATCTGTTTCCTGCTAAGCCCCTGACTGATACACTTATTTTAAAATATTAGTAGCTATACTTAATACATAATACATACCTAACACACAATACACACAAAATATACCTAATGCATAATAAATTTTGTGAGCTTATTGGGAAAAAGCCTTTTCAAACACAATGCAGTCATGGGCTAGCTGAGTGCTTCAGAAGGCCTTTGAAACACAGCCTCTCTCTCCCCCTTGGCCTTCCAGTCTGAATTTCCAAGGGCAGAGGGGCAAGAGGAAACCTCAAATGTAATACCTCAACAGTTCTTACTGTCCATGGAATCTGGGCTGGGATCTTTGAACTATGCTTTGGCCTCATATCTCCTCCAGGACACAGCTGGCCACTGACAGGCAGTCCAACACAACATTTAAAATTCAAAATGTGAAACACAGAATAATGAAGCCATCTGGTCCATATTATGTTGTCCAACAATTATAAGTAATGTGAGCTATAAATACAACAAGCAAAAGGAAGCAAACAAGAGACCATTAATCAATACAGACAATTTGCACAAGATATGATGACTCAAGTGTATTTACACAAGCACAAAAAATTCTTTTTCAGGAGAATCTTTACAAATGGTGGACTAAAGCAGTTCTAGATTGAAAACTACTTGCTAATGCCCTTCAGTCATAAAACTTGTCTGAAGTAATAAAAATCTGCATGATGGGGCGCCTGGGTGGCTCAGTGGGTTAAAGCCTCTGCCTTTGGCTCGGGTCATGATCTCAGGGTCCTGGGATCGAGCCCTACATTGGGCTGTCTGCTCAGCGGGGAGCTTGCTTTCTCCTCTCTCTCTGCCTGCCTCTCTGCCTACTTGTAATCTCTGTCTGTCAAATAAATAAATAAACTCTTTTTTAAAAATCTGCATGGTAATTTCACATAGAAACCTTGATGTTGACATTGAGTAATTCACAGAGTTATATATGAAAGGCCAGGACCAGGACCAGTTTCAGTTCAAAATCCAGAATAATTTCGTGAGAGTTACCTCATAAGGACATCTTAGTGGGGAGGACTTTAAGAAACTAGTAAACACTCATCAGTAGCCCCATTTATAAAACCTGTAGGAGCTTGAATAGGAACATAAACAACCAGAGTGGTTTGGCTCTGGTCTAGATAGCCAACAGTCTTGTCATCTCTCTATCCCATACTCACCTTGAGCTCAATATACCTGAAATTAAACAAATGCTCCTCCCTTCCCAATCTGGACCCTCTCTTATATCATAGGCTTCTAACATGAGCAACTGAATGGATAATAATGTAATCTTCTGAGACAGAAAACATATTTAAACCACATGCCTGATTTCTTAGAAGAAGAGGGAGTGTGGCAGAATGATTTATTTATTCTCAATTCTTCCTTCCTTCCCCTCCTGTATGAGGGCTTACTGTGGGCAGAGAATAAATCCCAGTCCTCAATGATCTTGCTAACGGAACTGAAGCAGAGTCTTCAACTGTGCTCACAGAGTTTGGTTTGGCCTCTTTTGTACTTCTGCCATTGGCAATGAGAAGAACATGCCTTGAGTAGCCACTAGTGATGCATAGAGCAGACCAGAAACCAACCTGCAGCTAGAAGCCAAATGCTGCAAAGCCACAACCATTTGCGGACCCATGAGTAAGAAATAAGTGCTGTTTTTGTAAGCCATTGAGAGGGTGGGGGACGAGGAGAGGGGCGTTAGTTGTTATGTAGTATTATCACAGCAGAAGCCTGCCTGACAGTTTTCTTCTCTGCTCTGGGAAGACAAAATAATAAAAGTATACTTTAGTAGTTTAGGTGCATGGACACACACACATACACACACACACATATGTGTGCATGTGCCTTGAATCCTATGCTCAAGTGTTTAAAATACTACCACCTAACATAATACAGTTACTCCACATACAACCAAGAAAGGACTGAACCCCCACTCCCCTTCCCCATTAGGAGACAATTAAAAATTATAGCTAGTTTCCCCATCGAGCTGCCAAATCAAGTATCCCTTGGTGATGTTCCGTGACGCAGGCAGGATGAGATGTGGCATCTCGTGGTCTTGCATTCTGTGTCCTGGATGATACCCAATATACTACATGAGCAGAGGGAGACCAAAAATGTTTGATAAAAAGGCAAAAAGTAAAGCAGCATCTCAAGCATGGACACAGTCCTCCCGGACCATCTTCTGTAAATGTCCACTTGCCGATTTGCTTCTCTGGCAGTGAAAAGAGGTCCTTGATTAACTGAGGTTGTGCCCATTGAATTTCCTTCACCCAGTGTCTCCCAGAGCCCCATGTGAGAAAGGTGCTAAGAGGATTCCCATCTTAGCAGCCCACTTCCGGGGGGGGGGGCATGACAGACAGACCTTTGATATATCAGATCATTGGCCAGGCTGTCTGCTTTCTTTTTTGTTTGTTTAAAGATTTTATTTATTTGGCAGACAGAGATCACAAGCAGGCAGAGAGAGGAGGAATCAGGCTCCCTGCCAAGCAGAGAGCCCGATGCGGGGCTCGATCCCAGGACCCTGAGATCATGACCTGATCCGAAGGCAGAGGCTTAACCCACTGAGCCACCCAGGCGCCTGGCTGTCTGCTTTCTTAGTGGAGCTCTGCACCAGCCTTGTTATCTTCATTCAGCTGGATCATCTTGAACCAAAGCTTAGCTCTCTCTCTCTCAGAGCACCTCAAGAAAGGCAGAAAAGCAGCTCACCCTGCGAAACTTTCAGACATCTTACCGGTAGGTACACAGCCCCCGGAGGAAATGAATCATAGTCTGATCAACAGTTTTGCTGCCCTTTATTCTAGAAAAGACAGGGGATGGGGGGCGGCTCTGCCACCCACTACAACTCCATCGATTGCACATTCTAGGTCTGTTCCTTGCAAAATCCTTCTTCTAGGTACAAATTTCTGACTTAGTTTAGATTCTTTTAATTGCAAGCAAACAGAAACCAAGGCAGGCGACAAGCACGAAGTGAAGGCATGCGCTGTGGAAGAATTCGTGGGCAGGACACTGAGGAAACTCACACACTCAAGGGAAGCTGAGCCCTGCTGTGGAAAGCAGAAACCAGGGCTCCAGCAACCAGAGTCCATGGACCTTTTGTCGAGACCGGTGCAACCAACAAGATTACAGGGAGAGCCCAACCTAAATGCATCTCCTTGAGCTAAAGGAACAGTCACTTTTTTTTTCTTTAAGATTTTATTTATTCATTTGACAGAGAGAGAGATAACAAGTAGTCAGAGAGGCAGGCAGAGAGAGAGGGGGAAGCAGGCTCCCTGCTGAGCAGAGAGCCCGATGTGGGGCTCGATCCCAGGACCCTGAGATCATGATCTGAGCCGAAGGCAGAGGCTTAACCCACTGAGCCACCCAGGCGCCCTGAACAGTCACTTTTGAGGCAGACAAAAAGTTCTAAAAAGGGGGCGCCTGGGTGGCTCAGTGGGCCTATTTCCTATGGCCCAGCAGTTCCAGTCCTGGATATGTGTATTCCAGAAAAACTCACCTATACCTCCATCAGGGTACACGTTCAGGAATATTCTGTGCGGCCTTGTTTGTGGCAACAAGAAGGTGGGTGCAATTCAAGAAATACGTAATTAAATGTAATGGATGGAGATGAAAGACTATTCCCGAGCAGCCCAAAGCAGTGAACTAAATGTGCCTAGAGCAGTGCAGAGAGACTTTAAAAACACCGTGTTGAACAACAGCAGGAAAATGCAGAGTAAGAATTGTAGCACAATGCCATTTGTAGAAATTTGACATGAACACATGCACCGAACAGCACTGTCAAAGTTTCAAGAAACTTTTTTAAAGAAAATATTTGGGGTGGGATTAAAAAAAAATCAGGTGCCTTGGACTAACCAAGGATAAAATAACATTTCTGAAGTTAAGGCAGGTAAGGAAGGTATGGCAAAAGGGCTTAAGAAGTTTTTGGCAACACATTTCCCTTGCATAATAATAAGGTCACTTCCAGGTGTGTCTCTGGGTGAACAAAACAGATGTCTTACCAAAAAAAAAAGACATTTTTAGTCACGTGATGAGTATATGCCACCATATTTACCTACTTCGTTGCTGAAGAAAACGTCTGGCTTGAACAAAACTACATTACGGTGATCGGGTTGCCTGCATTTTCTCAGAGCTGTGGAATCCCACCAAGGGCAGTTTGGCCTTCATAATAAGCCTTGTTTCTAGGATGTAAATTCTTTTTTTTTTTTTAAATAAGAAATATCTTTTTTTTCAAATTTATTTATTTGACTGAGAGAGATCACAAGTAGGTAGAGAGGCAGGCAGAGAGAGAGAGAGAGGAGGAAGCAGGCTCCCGCTGAGCAGAAAGCCTGATGCGAGACTCGATCCCAGGACCCTGGGATCATGACCTGAGCCGAAGGCAGAGGCTTAACCCACTGAGCCCCCCAGGCGTCCCTAGGATGTAAATTCTAAGTAGCTTAACCCCTGAAGTTAGTAGCAATCATGTTTAGTCAGTTAGTAGCTATCACAGTTGCCTTTCTGAGTTTCTATGGGTGCCAAAAGAATAAAGTTGCAATGGAGGAACCAAAGAAAGCAAGATAAAAACACTTCGAGCATTTACCTGAGCTGTGCTGTGTTTCCATGCGATATTCTAGGTTATATGTTATTTTTCCTCTGATGCTCTTTCTGCATTCTTTCTGCCTGAGTTGAATTGGGTTAAGCTGCCCTGTTTCTGCAAGACCCGCGAGACAAAAAGCAAACAAGTGCTATTCCAAGGCTAGTCAAGCCATATTGTCTGGCTCCAGATTAAACACAGAGCAAACAGATGCAGGA
>ML099485.1:0-15103 GCA_003697995.1 Taxidea taxus jeffersonii | reverse complement strand
TTTGAAAAGAACTACACTAATATACAATTATTTATTAACAAGTCGGAAATGGCCAGGAATCAGGAGAGCTGTGGAAAGAGAGGCTAGTGCAATTTACGAATTTAATAAATTCCCATCTGCGTAGCATTTCCCACTGTTCATTCAACAGCTGAAAGTCCCATTATTGCTATTACAGAATCCCTTCATAAAACATGTCACGGTTCCAGAAATCTACCCAGCTCTATTCCAGGTGGAAGCAAATCATTCTTGTGCACAACCACGTGTGTGGGCAGCTTCTCTTAATAATGCAGGAAGCCGGGGGCGCCTGGGTGGCTCAGTTGTTAGGCATCTCCCTTCGGCTCGGGTCATGATCCCAGGGTCCTGGGATCGAACCCCACATCAGGCTCCCTGCTCCACCAAAGAGCCTGCTTCTCGGTCTCCTACTCCCTCTGCTGTGTTCCCTCTCTCAGTGTCTCTCTCTTTGTAAAAAAAAAAATAAAACTTTAAAAAAAAAAAAAAATGCAGGAAGCCTTGCCTCCATGTCATCACCTCCACAGTAAGATGCCATGACATTATTCTATCTCACCATTGAAGCACTCGAAAGAATCAGATGTCACTCGGCTATGAATCTCTTCCTAAATGCCCCTAACATCAGACTGAATTCTCTGAATACAGGACTCCAAGTCACTGTCTAGCACCACTCTACTAGCAAAGCTGACTCAAAAAAAAAAAAAAATTTTTTTTTTTTGATGGGGGCACCTGTGTGACTCAGTCAGTTAGGTATCTGCCTCTGGCTTAGATCATGATCCCAGAGACCTGGGATAGAGTCCCATGTCAGGATCCTTGCTCAGCTGGGAGCCTGCTTCTACCTCTGCCTCTGCCTGCCACTTTGTCTGCCTGTGCTCGCTCGCTCTCTCTCCCTCTCTCTCTGACAAATAAATAAATAAAATCTTAAAAAAAATTTTTTTAGGGGTGCCTGGGTGGTTCAGTGGGTTAAGCATCTGCCTTCAGCTCACGTTGTGATCTCAGGGTCCTGGGATCAGGCTCTCTGCTCAGCGGGGAGCCTTATTCCCCACCCCACCCCACTCTCTGCCTGCCTGTCTGCCTACTTGTGATCTGGCTGTCAAATAAATAAAATCTTTAAAAAAATTTTTTTAAATAAAAAATAATAGCTCCATTTTTCTTTCATCCTAATGATGAGAAGGGCCAAATTTGCTAATCACCAGTAGCTTCTACCTGAAAATTGCCAGGGGGTCTGCTATTTTATTAACTATATCCATACTAAGGACAAAATGTTTGAATCACTGTGTTGTACATGTGAAACTAATGTAACACCATGTAGCAACTATACCCAGATAATTTTTTTTTAAAGACAGAATGTAGAAGTACAACACTGGCAATTAGTAGATTTTACTGTCAATGTTATTCTCCTTTGAAAGCAAAAAATGCTCATTACTTGCAAATGTTCTTAAGGAGAATCTGAAAGGACCTGCCAAGTAAATTTCCCCTACAATGGTCCTGGGTAGAGAGTGACAAATGCTAGAACAGCAAACCCCACTAATTCTTTTCTCTGTTTAAGAATGCTGTGCAGCATCTGGAAAATTCTATTGAAGAGAGAAGGAAGTGCTTTCTCAAAATCCAGAGGCAAATGTAGGGCTAGAGCACCTGGGGAGCCACCAGAAAAAAATAGCAAGAAGGCAGACTACCAAATCCAATATCAAGTCACATATACGACTGACCTATACTGCTTTCAGCTTGTTGGGGAGCAAGAAGTCCTCTAAGTTCCTTCCAGCTGGACTAAGAATCAAATCGACATGATACAGGTTAACAGGAGAAAATTAAATTTAACAGGTGTACATACAGGGACTCCACATAGACATGGAAATTCTGGAGACAGGCAAAGTAAGGTCTGTATGTCATTCTGAACCAAGGAGGGGCGTGCAGGTGTCTGGGAATTCAGAGGAAATGAATGCATTTCACAGGGTGATAAGAAGAGCAGAGGTTTGGTAATTAGATGTTTGCCCTACCATACACATGGGTCACTCAGATAAAGTTTATCTCTGTTAATAACCCTTATTCTGAGAAAGCCCCCAATTTAGATTCTTCTGTGTGGTTAAGAGAGGGACAGAAGTTTCTCATGAGTCTGTAGGGTCTCAAGTGCCTTCAGCTGAAAATAATCCACATGCCACAAGCGGTACATTCTGGCGGGGGTGGGGGGGGGTCTGTCCCAAACCCCTTCACATCTCAAACACAAAAATATGCATAACCCATGTGACATGCATTGAGATATTAATATATATACTTGTGCTCTGTGACATATACTCAGGGATTCTACCATGAGCAAGTGGTAGATCTGTACATCCTCTTTATAGAGAATCTAGAACTGTGCTGTATAATTACTATAATATTTAGTAGTATAATGTAACATTATACTACTAAAGTTAATATATATAATATTATACTACTATATAATTTCACCTGTTTCTTTCTACTTTTTAATATGGCCACTAGAGAATTTCAAATAATACATGTGGCTCAGGTTTTATTTTATTTTATTTTATGCTTTATTTTTTGGAGAGCACTGGTCTAGAGAACAGCTGGGGTTAGAACAGGGAAGAGAAGGAAAGATCGCAGAGCTCTTCTTTTTTTTTTTTTAGATTTTATTTATTTATTTTTCAGAGAGAGAGGGAGAGAGAGCGAACGAGCACAGGCAGACAGAGTGGCAGGCAGAGGGAGAAGGAGAAGCAGGCACCCTGCCGAGCAAGGAGCCCGATGTGGGACTCGATCACAGGATCGCTGGGATCATGACCTGAGCGGAAGGCAGCTCCTTAACCAACTGAGCCACCCAGGCGTCCCCGCAGAGCTCTTCTAAAGTCTAGGTTTTTCACCAAAGCCTCTCTGCCTGTTAGTGAGAAGACAGAGAGCCCTCACAATGAACTCATCATTTTCAAGATGCTCCAAATCTGGGCAGTGTTATTTGAGGAAGTGGGCTCACTATGTTTCAAGTGCATCCTTGAGAAATGTTTGGAGCTGCCAATGACTGGTCCTGCCAGTGTTTCTAACACAAAGATGCATCTACTCGATTCCTACTCATCCTTCAGGTTTCAGTTCAAGCACCATCTTGGGCCCTCCCCCAACTAGACCACATTCTACAGGTCTTCCGTATTCTCTGCTGCATTGAAAGCTGGGCCCACGGTGTGTACACAGTATCTGTCATAAGCTGAACCAGGTACTGACCTTCCCCCCGTACATTTTTTCTTGGTATTCCATAATTATTCTTTTCTCACTAAAGAGAGAAATATAACTTCATCTGAAAGAAGAATGTTTCTTAAACATTATGGTAAAACAA
The DNA here is from genome assembly GCA_003697995.1 of Taxidea taxus jeffersonii. Taxonomy (NCBI): domain Eukaryota; kingdom Metazoa; phylum Chordata; class Mammalia; order Carnivora; family Mustelidae; genus Taxidea; species Taxidea taxus. The sequence continues at coordinate 11,775 of ML099485.1, read as the reverse complement.
TCACCTTTGCCTGGTATGTAGCAGGAAGGACCCAGAACAATTTGATAAAACAGTCTCCAGGGAAGGGAACAAGGTGGCTGAAGACTAAAGTTGAAAAAAGACTTTTCTGTAGTCTTTCAATGTGGAACCTCATGTCAGGAATTCTTTTAGAACCTTTTAAAGAGCATGTCTTCATTACACAGAAGAAAGATTTTGAAAACTGAGACCCCGTCGGAGACTTGTAAAGTTTTCTTACAGTGCTCCTTTTGGGTAACAGTCAACAAACTTGGGTTTTTGTTTTGTTTTGTTTTGTTTTAAACAAACTTATTTTTCGAAGCACCAGAGAATAAATGTGTTAGGCTTTGTGGGTCTCCAACAGGTAGTCAGCTCTGCTCTTGCAGCAGGAAGGCACCCATAGACAATAGCCAAAAAAAAAAAAAAGGTGTGTGCAGCTGTGGTGTGCCAATGAAACTTTACTGACAAAACTAGGTGGGATGTAGCCTATGGGTATAGTTAGCCACCGGCTGCTTTAGATACTGACTGCCTCCTTCAAACGATAAAGTGCAATCATGCTTTTTACTTCTTCATTCTTTTTTTTTTTTTTAAAGATTTTATTTATTTATTTGTTAGAGAGAGAGAGTGAGCGAACACAGGCAGACAGAGTGGCAGGCAGAGGCAGAGGGAGAAGCAGGCTCCCCGCCAAGCAAGGAACCCGATGTGGGACTCGATCCCAAGACGCTGGGATCATGACCTGAGCCGAAGGCAGCCGCTTAACCAACTGAGCCACCCAGGCGTCCCTTTACTTCTTCATTCTTAAACAGGTTAAAACAGATCTCCCTTCAACCCCAGTTAAACTGTTATGCTTAGGAAGCTTGGAACAAAGGAAAGATAATGGAGAGCAGAAGAAAAACAACATCGAGTTTATGGGATAAAACCATGGAGTTGTGATATTCACTCAGAAAAACAAAAATTTGGGGTGGCTCTGTCAGTTAAGCACCCCACTCTTGTTTTCTGCTCAGGTCATGATCTCAGGGTCTTGGGACTGAGCCCTGAGTGAGCCTGCTTCTTTCCCTCCCCTTGATCATGTTCCTTCTCTCTTATAAATAAATAAATCTAAAAAAAAAAACAAAATGTGTTTCAAAAGCCATGAAAAACTCTCATCCTGCCTCAGCAATCAGACAACAAAAGGAAATAAAAGGCATCAGCAAAGGAAAAGTCAAAGTCTCACTCATTGCAGATGATATGATACTTTAAGTGGAAAACCCAAAGACCCCACCCCAAAACTGCTAGGACTCATACAGGAATTCAGGAAAGTGGCAGGATATAAAATCAATGCACAGAAATCAGTTGCATTTCTATACACCAACAGTAAGACAGAAGAAAGAGAAATGAAGGAGTCAATCCCATTTACAATTGCACCCAAAACCATAAGATACCTAGGAATAAATCTAACCAAAGAGACAAAGAATCTGTACTCACAGATAACTTTAGAGTACTATGAAAACTATAGAATACTCATTAAATAAATTGAGGAAGACACAAAGAAATGGAAAAATGTTCCATGCTCATAGATTGAAAGAACAAATATTATTAAAATGTCTATGCTGGGGCGCCTGGGTGGCTCAGTGGGTTAAAGCCTCTGCCTTCGGCTCAGGTCATGATCCCAGGGTCTTGGGATCAAGCCCCACATGGGACTCTTTGCTCAGCGGGAAGCCTGCTTCCTCCTCTCTCTGCCTGCCTCTCTGCCTACTTGTGATCTCTGTCTGTCAAATAAATAAATAAATAAATAATCTTTTTAAAAAAATAAATAAAATAAAATGTCTATGCTACCTAGAGCAATCAACACATTTAATGCAATCCTAATCCAAATACCATCAATTCTTTTCACAGAAATGGAACAAATAATCCTAAATTCTGTATGGAACCAGAAAAGACCCTGAATAGCCAGAGGAATGTTGAAAAAGAAAAGCAAAGCTGGGTGCATCATAATTCCAGACTTCAAGCTCTATTACAAAGCGGTAATCATCAAGACAGTATGGTACTGGCACAAAAACAGACACATAGATCCATGGAACAGAATAGAGAACCCAGAAATAGACCTTCAACTCTATGGTCAACTAATCTTTGACAAAGCAGGAAAGAATAACCAATAGAAAAAAGACAGTCTCTTCAACAAATGGTACTGGGAAAATTGAACAGCCATATGCAGAAGAATGAAACTGGACCATTGCCCTACACCACACACAAGAATAGACTCAAAATGGATGAAAGACCTAAATGTGAGACAGGAATCCATCAAAACTGAGGAGAACACAAGCAGCAACATCTTCCACCTCAGCTGCAACAACTTCTTCCTAGAAACATCTCCAAAGGCAAGGGAAGGAAGGGACTTTATCAAGATGAAAAGCTTTTGCACAGCAAAGGGAATAGTCAACAAAACTTAAAGACAACTGACAGAATGGGAGAAGATATTTGCAAATGACATATCAGATAAACGGCTAGTATCCAAAATCTATACAGAACTTACCAAACTCAACACCCAAAGAACAAATAATCCAATTAAGAAATGGACAGAAGACATGAACAGAACAAAGAAGACATCCAAATGGGCAAGAGACACATGAAAAAGTGCTCAACATCACTTGACATCAGGGAAATACAAATCAAAACCTCAATAATATACCACCTCACACCAATCAGAATGGCTAAAATTAACAAGTCAGGAAACAACAGATGTTGGCAAGGATGCAGAGAAAGGGGAACCCTCCCACACTCTTGGTGGGAATGCAAGCTGGTGCAACCACTCTGGAAAACAGTATGGCGGTTCCTCAAAAAGTTGAAAATAGGGGCGCCTGGATGGCTCAGTGGGTTAAAACCCCTGCCTTCAGCTCAGGTCATGATCCCAGAGTGCTGGGATCCAGCCCCGCATTGGGCTCTCTGCTCAGCAGGGAGCCTGCTTCCCGTGCACCCCCGCCTGTCTTTCTGCCTACTTGTGATCTCTGTCTGTCAAATAAATAAATAAAATCTTAAAAAAAAAAACAAAGTTGAAAATAGAGCTACCCTAAGACCCAGCAATTTGCACTACTGGGTATTTAACCTAAAGATACAAATGTAGTGATCCAAAGGGGCACATACACTCCAATGTTTATAGCAGCAATGTCCACAATAGCCAAACTATGGAAAGAGCCTAGATGTCCATCAACAGATGAGTGGATAAAGAAGATGTGATACACACACACACACACACACACACACACACACACACACACCCTGGAATACTATGGAGCCATCAAAAATTGAAATCTTGCCATTTGCAATGACGTGGATGGAACTAGAGGGTATTATGCTGAGCGAAATAAGTCAATCAGAGAAAGAGAACTGTCATATGATCGCTCTGATATAAGGCAGGACAGGGGGTCATGGGGGGCAGGGAGGGAAAAATGAAACAAGATGGGATCAGGGAGGGAGATAAACCATAAGAGACAATCTCAGGAAACAAACTGAGGGTTGCTGGAGGGGTGGGGGGTAGGGATAGGATGGCTGGGTGATGGACATTGGGGAGGGTATGTGCTATGGTGAGTGCTGTGAATTGTGTAAGACTGATGATTCACAGACCTGTACCCCTCAAAAATATAATACGTTATATGTCAATATAAATAAATAAATACCTCTCATTCTACCAGAAATCTTCCTGGTAGGAATCAAAGAAGTCACATTCTGGGGGGAAAATTTCTTCTGGAGGGCACCTGGGTGACTCCAGTGGCTAAGGGTCTGCCTTTGGCTCAGGTCATGATCTCAGGGCCCTGGGATCGAGCCTCGCGTTGGGCACCCTGCTCATTTGGACATTTGCTTCTCCTTCTCACTCTCCATCAGTGCTTGCCAGTACACTCTCTCTCTCTCCCTCTCTCTCTCAAATAAATAAAATCTTAAGCAGTTGGTTAAGCCTCCAACTCTTGGTTTCGGCTCAGGTTATGATCTCAGTGTTGTGAGATCGAGCTCCACACTGGGTTCTCCTCAGCAGGGAGTCTGCTTGATATTCTCTCTCCCTCTCCCTCTGCCCCTCCTGTTCGTGCTCACTCTCTCTCTAAAAATAAATAAACAAATAAATCATATATATGTGCAAATAAATTAAAAAATTACAACTCTAGAAATTTAGATAGTTTCAAATGATATTAACCTCTTGCCATTAAATTCTCTACAGAAGTGACCATTATAACAAGTAGTATCATCTTGGCCCCTGTGGCATGTGATGAGGTTTCTCTAGTTCACAGAAGCCCCTTGAGAGGGTGATTCAGTGTGGTAAAGTATAGTTTCCTGGTAGACTGGCACCAGCCTCCAAGGTTTTAGGCTTTTATCTTACTCTCAATATCGAATAGTCTCAGCATATTCACTGAAAGCATAGTCACCCCCAGGGAAAACAAATCAACGCAATACATCTATTTTGAAAACAATTTCTTGTTCAAGGAAAAGATGGGAAGTTTAAAACTTGACAGTAAGGCTTAAAAATGAACTATGTAATCACACAGTGCCACCTGGATTCCCCAGCTTTTCACCAGTATTCTTCTCAAAGGAGAAGGTAGTACCAAGGAAGCTACCAGGATGGAAAGTGAGTCCTATCCCAGAGAGAGAAAACTGAATGGTATCCATAGATTTGCCACCATGTTTTAGAAATCCTCATGGACATGAACCTTAAAGACTAAAGCTCACCAAGTTCACGTTTTATTATCAAAGCCTGGGATAGAAGATACCCCCTGAACTAAAAAAAAAAACAAAAAACAAAAAAAAAACAGATTAACAAGAGAAAAAGAACAGTTTAATAACCCATATACCTCCTGTACACAAATGGTAACTTCTCCTCAGGTTTCAGAGCTTTTCCTATGTCTGTTATTTCTTTAAAATCAGCCTAAACTAATTCTTATACCAAAGAGACTAATTTTGGGAGTATTGGGGAATAAGACCTTCCTCTGCCCTTCAACGTCCTTTTAGCCAGACTAAGAATCAAATTGACACGAGATAGATTAACAGAAGAAAATCAAATTTAATAGCATACTTGAAGGGAAACCACACAGACATGGAAATTCCAAAGACAAGGAGGCAATACAGAAGTTTATAGGAGCTAGGGAGAGGTGGAGGGGTCTGAGAGCACAAAGTGAAGAGAGGTCATTAGCAGGAAAGCAAAAGATGTTTTGAAAAACAAAGTTGCCCTATTATGCAGATAAGGTTTTTAGATATAAGGGAGTCTCTGTTAATAGCTTTCTTCCTAGTACAGTCTCTCCTTTCCAATGTGAAATTAGGCAGTTGAAGGGGATGCAGAGAGCTTTTGGGTTTTGATGACTTTTAACTCACCTTGGGGCAGCCTACCCAGGACACCTACAAGGGCAAATTTTGCTCCCCTTTGTTTTCCCCAGCACCTGATACCATTTGTGGCTCCTGCTAAGGGCTCAAGATACATTTCTTGAATGAATGATTTATAATAACTTCCTATGTGTTCATGTCCCATGGCTGCTCCACTATCCAGAGCAGCCATGCTAGTACTATTAAGTGTTCAATGGGTTCCAAGTTCAAGGGGTGTCTCCAAAAGAGAAAAACCTCCTGTAGTAACAACAAAAGGGCTCCTTTATTGTTTTTAAGTGTCCTTATTCTCGTCCTATTTACATGCACCATTAGCCCACAGTGAAAGCACTCTGATGTAAATGACTTTAGAAATCATAATCATCACAATCAAAAACTTCCATTTAAGCCAGACTACCCCTTTGTGATGTTAAAGTATATCCCCAGTGCTTAAGTCCCTCTCTCTATGAGGCCTATTCCAGCTTTTAAGATACCCTGTGGGCTTTTCATCTGGAGCCTCTTGTGACCTCTAAGTTATAATTTTCACAAGTGGAACCCTAAAGCTCTTTAATATTTTTGTTTACCAGAATTATTCATTTCACTTCTGCCTGTGTTTGGTAGATGAATTTTCTGTAGCATCTTAGAAAATAACGCTGTAGCACCTTTCAGCATTAAGTGAAAAATGTTAAAAGGCCAAAGACAACCACACTCAAAAAAATTAACCAAGCAGTTAAAAAATTTAAATTAGCGTTGGGAAGCTCAGATGTGAGCAACAACTGTCCTCTCAAGCACATTCAAGTGGGGGCACCAGGAAGCAGACCAGAGATCGGTGCTGGTCCCACAATGAAGCGAACATATCTGATGCACCTGAACTGTTCACCTTAAAGTGGTTCAGTCCATTAAGTGTCTGCCTACAGCTCAGGTCATGATCCTGGGTCCTGGGATGGAGTCCCATGTCAGGCTTCCTGCTCAGTGGGGAGCCTGCTTCTCCCTCTCCCTCTCACTCTCTTTCAAATAAATAAAAATATTTTTTAAATAAATAAAATATAGTGGTGGAGGAGGGGCTCCAAGATGGCAGACGAGTAGGAGACCTAAATTTCGTCTGGTCCCAGGAATTCAGCTAGATATTTATCAAACCATTCTGAACACCTACAAACTCAACAGGATATCAAAGAGAAGAAGAGCAGCAACTGTATGAACAGTGAGATACCACCTCACACCAGTCAGAATGGCTAAAATTAACAAGTCAGGAAACGACAGATGTTGGTGAGGATTTGGAGAAAGGGGACCCCTCCTACACTGTTGGTGGGAATGCAAGCTGGTGCAGCCACTCTGGAAAACAGTATGGAGGTTCCTCAAAAAGTTGAAAATAGAGCTACCCTACGACCCAGCAATCACACTACTGGGTATTTACCCCAAAGGTACAAATGTAGTGATCCAAAGGGGCACATGCACCCCAATTTTATAACAGCAATGTCCACAGTAGCCAAACTATGGAAAGAGCCTAGATATCCAGATATCCAACCACAGATGAATAGATAAAGAAGATGTGGTATGTATATACAATGGAATACTATGCAGCCATCAAAAGAAATGAAATCTTGCCATTTGCAATGATGTGGATAGAACTAGAGGGTATTGTGCTGAGCAAAATAAGTCAACCAGAGAAAGAATTATCATATGATCTCTCTGATGTGAGGAATTAGAGAGGCAGGGCAGGGGATCATAGGGGGAGGGAGGGAAAAATGAAACGAGATGAAAACTGAGAGGGAGACAAACCATAAGAGACAGTCTCGAGAAACAAACTGAGGGCTGCTGGAGGGGACAGGGGTGGGAGGGATGGATGGTGCTGGCTGATGGACACTGGGGAGGGTATGTGCTATGGAGAGTGCTGTGAAGTGTGTAAGCCTGATGAGTCACAGACACGTACCCCTGAAACAAATACATTATATGTTAATTAAAAATATATAAAATACAGAAATAAATAAATAAATGGAATTTTTCAAATGGTTAATTCTAGGGACGCCTGGGTGGCTCAGTCTGTTAAACGTCTACTACATTCGGCTCAGGTCATGATCCCAGGGTACTGGGATCGAGCCCGTCATCGGTTCCCTGCTCAGTGGGGAGACTGTTTCTCCTCTCACTCTGCTCCTCCCCCCTCCAAGCTCTGTCTCTCTCAAATAAATAAATATATCAAATCTTTTAAAAATAATAAAATAGCTAATTCTAAAAAATAATAATAATAATAATAAAATGGTTAATTCTATGTTATGTGAATTCTGCCTCAATGAATATAACATATATAACATATATTTTTATGCCCCATTACATTCTGCCTGCCTGTGATGAAGGTTTTCCTTTCCCCATCCCCCCCATCTTGGACTTGTTCAATTTTACTTTTAACTAAAAACAAACATGGTGACAAACTGAAAGAAGCTTGGGCAGCACATGAATCAGTGTTTGAGCTCCAGGTCACAGAACGACTCCTGTTTGACTTAAAAATCACTGTCACATGTGCCCTGCCAGCCCTCTGGTACAGCACAGTGAGGGCTCAGTTACCCGGATCCTTGCTCCTGGCCGGGACATCACCATATGCCACACAAAACACAAACACGCTTTCTCCCCCTTGAGGTTGCTGGGAAAAGTTTAATCAGCTACAGAAATTTGTGAGAACCGAAGGCCACCTCTGGACTGAAAAGGAAAGTAGCTCCTTGGTTCTGGTTTATCTATTATTAGATCCCCTTCGAGGCTTTACATTTATGTTTGGTGGAAAACAGAGTGATTCTTTAAGAGTGTGGTGATTTCCTCAGACAGTTCCTTCATCCTGGTTTCAGTTACTTCAGAGCCTTGAAGAAGAAGAAGAAGAATATAAGTATTAACAACATCAAAAACTGAATAATGTAAGTCTGTCAAGAACCTCAAGCTAGTCTTTGCACCATTTTGGTTTGCTCTTAAAGGTCTCCATGTTTGAGGCAAATCGAAATAGAGAGAGATGTGCTTTCCCTGGGGAACATGAATATCCTGCCGCTAGGTGACATGAAGAGAGCTCATACTGGAGCCATTAACTCTTTACACATTTTCCAGAAGCTGCTGTCCTGTGAAAAGAGAGCTGCTCATCCACTTCGAGGCCTGCCGTAACACTAGAGTTATCCCAGGCAGTATCAGGCTCTGAGCTTGAATTTAATAAACTTATCCAGGCTGCTATCCTCCCTCAGAACGCCTGAAAGAACCATGGGGAAAATGAGCTGCCCTCAGAAGCCCAGCCAGTCTCTGGCGTCTCCCTACAAAGAAATAAAATACCATTTTATTTCATACAAATCTAAAGAAATCTGCTTTTCCATGAATTACCTAAACCAGGGCTCAGCAAACTTCTTTTTTTTTTTTTTAAGATTTTATTTATTTACTTGAGAGAGATAGAAAGCATGAGAGGGGAGAGGGTGAGAGGGTGAGAGGGAGCAGACTCCCTGCTCAGCAGGGAGCCGGATGCGGGACTCGATCCCGGGACTCCAGGATCATGATCGGAGCCGAAGGCAGTCGCTTAACCAACTGAGCCACCCAGGCGCCCCCGGCAAACTTCTTTTGTAAATGAAGTTTTATTGGGACACAGCCATGTCCATTCATTTACATACTGTCTACGCCAGCTTTCCCCTATAATGGCAAAGGAAAATAGTCACAACAGAGACTGAACGGCCCACGAATCCTAAAATATTTACGATCTGGCCCTTTACAGAACAAGTTTGCTGATCTATGCCAACTCTAACCACTCTAGCCTCCGGATACACATTTAGAGGTGAGCTTACATATTTATTCCTGACCTCAGGTGCATTCCATTTTCCCCATGCTAACTGTGAGCTTTCTCGGGTGCATTCCGGTTTCCCAAAAGCACGGTCAGCTGTCAGGTCTGTCCTGACTATGGCTGGGGATCACCTATTTGCTACATGTGCTGGGCAAATAGGAGCATCCCACGAGAGCGAGATCCTGCAAGGCAAGTCCTATAACTCTCCCTTCTCCCCCAGGACAACAGCTTGTCTGGAAGACAAACAGAGAATACTAGAGACTTCCATCTTACCTTCACAGGCAGTCCTGATTATTCCACGTCCTGTGTTATTTTCAGCTTATTTCCAACTCGGCTATTCTTGGCTCTGAGAAGCTGTCATCACTGGCATCGCTGTATCTATCACTAGATCAAAAGAGGAACTAATTTAGCAAGGTGTAAAAAACCCTGGACAATTATTCTCTTTACAATTCCAAACACGTTCTGTAATTAATCTCCACTCAGAGAAAATGCTAAGGGATATTGTACTACCACTTTCTAGAAAGAGGTTAGTCCAACCACACACGGGTGATCTTTTGTCAGAGGAGCTGATCACCTGCTTTCCTCTTAAACTGGAAGTAACTTATTCAGAAAATTGATAAAAGCATTTCAATCTGGATTAAAATTTATAATCTTCTGAAGACCACTAATATGGACCAGCAGCATGAAAGTTTGCCATTCCAAAAGACACTCTCATATACCCAAGGGTTTGAGAAATTATTTGCACAATTATGCTATTTTCATATCAGAAGCTTTGTGGGATACTCCCACTACCTTGAGTCCCACGTAGTATAAAGAATAGGACCGATGGCTGACATGGCTGCTGCCATGTTGGGATCCCTCATAAGTACACTTTCTCCATGACAGAGGCCTGCAACTGTAGTTTTAATCTGAGCTATGGGCTCAGGTCAGGGTTCTTCTTGCTTGGTTCCAAATAAATCAGCAAGTAGATCAACTCCACAGGAGTTCTACTGACCTATGGCGATGACATTGCCAGGAAGTGAGTGTTTTATGCCTGACCCATTCCTAGCCTTGACCAACTTTTTGCTGACTTATAGCAGTAGAACTCTGAATTCCATAACACATGAAAATTCACTCGTTTTTTTTTCTGTTTTTAAAGAGGAAAGGGAACAACTGAAGAAACCCTCTGCTGACATGTTACGAAGCGAAGATTTACACTAAACACATTGAGCGAGTATCAATAAATACGTCAACAAGAATATAAAAGACAACCTCACTCTCCTCGACTTTTGAACAAAATACTGGAAAGGCTGTGGGGGCGGGGCTCGAGAATGGAGAGTGGATAGAAGAGGATTAAGAATTGGCAGAAAAGACAAGATATGTCAAATAAACACGAATCAACAGCTCCTCAAAACAATCAGGTAAAAGATACCCCCTACTTAGATTTTAGAGCAGGAAAATCACTTGTTACAAAAGGGTTTCCGATAAAGAAAACACAGGAATAACTAAAGAATTTTTTTTAATTGCCCCCCAAAGTTGATATGTCCTTCCTTATCCGTGCATTCTCATTACACGAATGTCAATCTGTCTTGGATCTGGGCGACAAAAAGGGAATTGGAAGTTGCACTCAACTTCCTCAGGGAGAAGAAATGAGGGTTGGGGTGTTCTGTGACTCACCCAGCATACAGCTCATTCGAGGTGGGGCCAGCATCCCCATCAAACGAACCCAGGCCACAAGCTCAAGTCTAAGCGGTGCTGAAATATGCCAGCAGGCACCTGGGGGGCATATCCCCTGAGTCCACAAGCAAGAAGGCCAGAAGAGTGAAGGAGATCCCACTCTCTCAGGCATCAGACGTTACACCTGCTTCCTTCCCGACCTTGGAGCCCAGAGAGGAGTAAGGTGGGCCCACATCCTCCCCCTTACACCCCTGGTTGTACTGTTTATTAGCCGCACACCTCTGGACTGGTCACTTGACTCCTGAGAGTCTAGAAAAAAAAAACAACAACAACAGTAACAATACCTACAACCTCAACAAGATGGGATTAGGGCCAAAAGAGAAGGTCTGAATGTACTCTGAAGACGGTATAAAAATGTAAGCTGTTGCTGCTCACGAGCGTTACATATTCATGATATAGTATCTCTTAAAAAGTCATCAGAACATAAAGAAATCACAAAAACTGCCAATTGCATGATTTTCAGAATTGTTTCTTGTCCCAGATAATTCCCTGCCCATCTTACCCAGCAGACCTGGGGTGGGTCTGTTTCTAACCTGGCGGCTGTCCTTTCTGTCTGCCCGCTGGCTGCCCCAGATTCTGACGACACCTCCAAATGGCACCGGAAGACTCGGCTTGAGTTTACTCATTTCTAAGGCAAATGAGCGGGTTCGCTGATTTTTCTTTCTTCTGTGCCAGGGGCCAGAAGTAGGACAATGAATTAAACCATGCTGCTCAAGAACAGAATCATTAAAACAGGCATTGCTGCTCAACGGCCTGATTTCAGGGTATGCACGCGCCAGCAAGAACCAAGCACTAGAAATAAAATGTGCCTTTTTTTGTTTTAAAGATTTTCTTTACTTATTTGACAGACAAAGATCAGAAGTGGGCAGAGAGGCAGGCAGAGAGAGAGGAGGAAGCAGGCTCCCCGCTGAGCAGAGAGCCCGATGCGGGGCTCGATCCCAGAACCCTGGGAT
>ML099484.1:30299-43360 GCA_003697995.1 Taxidea taxus jeffersonii | reverse complement strand
TTTTTTTTTTTAATTTGTCAGAGAGAGAGAGAGAGCGAGCACAGGCAGACAGAGTGGTAGGCAGAGGCAGAGGGAGAAGCAGGCTCCCTGCCAAGCAAGGAGCCTGATGTGGGACTCGATCCCAGGACGCTGGGATCATGACCTGAGCCGAAGGCAGCCGCTTAACCAACTGAGCCACCCAGGCGTCCCCGGTATTGCCCTTTTTAAAAAAACAAACTATAAAGGGTTAGAATTTTTCTGGGTTAGAAAAACCTGGTCTTTTTAAAATTCACGAATACAAGTGAAAGTTCTGATTAAAATTTTAAACTGTTTACTATTTTTAAAAGTTCAAACATATGCAAGAGTAGATAGAGTAGAATAATGAATGCCCATACAAGCATTGCTCAGATTCAACAGTTATCATTATGCGGCCAATCTTATTTCATTTATACTCTTATCCATTCCCCTTCTCATTTATATCTCTAATGATAATGACTTTTCTAAAAATACATACACAAGGGGCCTCTGGCTGGCTCTGTTGATGGAGCACGTGACTCTTGATTTTGGAGTTGTGAGTTTGAGCTCCATGTTGGGTGTAGAGATTACTTTAAAAACAAGTACATGGGGCAACTGTACAGGGAGCCTGCTTCCCCCTCTCTCTGCCTGCCTCTGCCTACTTGTGTCTCCGTCTGTCAAATAAATAAATAAAACATTTAATAAAAACAAGTACAGGGGTGTCTGGGTGGCTCAGTGGGTTAAAGCCTCTGCCTTCGGCTCAGGTCATGGTCCCAGGATTCTGGGATCGAGCCCCACATCGGGCTCTCTGCTCAGCAGGAAGCCTGCTTCCCCTCTCTCTCTGCCTGCCTCTCTGCCTACTTGTGATCTCTGTCCGTCAAATAAATAAATAAAATCTTTAAAAAAAACTAAAAAAAAAAAGTACATGCACACACTACCATTATTTCACCTAAAAATTAACAATAATTCCTTAATAACAATTATCCAGTCAGTATTCAAATTTCCCCATCCATCTCCTAATTTTTTTTAGTGGCTGCTCTGTTCAGATGATCTGATCAGCATTTGACAATATCTGATGCTAAATTTCAAAATTACAATTTCACTGGCTAATCTCGCTTCATATTGTGCAAAGATTTTGGAGTTAATCTGAGTTGTTAGTAGCCTGGAAAATAGTAAAAGTTGAAATTGTATGGTTTCAGTTTAAATTGAACCAGTGTCTTAGGAGGTAAAACCAAATAATCTAAGCTCTATTCCCTTTCCCATTTGGAAGCCTAGAGATTTGTAATACTTTAAAATCTGTGAATATTAATATCTAGTTAAAATGGCTAACTACCAGTGACAACCAATGATAATGACATCTTAAGAACAGGTTATCTGCATGAGTATCTATGTTCCCTTCTAAACCATATTTAATTATAGAGTAGAAGTCTACAGAATATTTGAAGCTTATGCAATGTACAAAATTCTAATACATTAATGGGGGCTGCATACATAAAGCTAGTATAGAATAAGTAATAAAAATATGTACCATGAGTCACAGAAGAACTTTAGCCAAAAAAAAAAAAAAAAAGTTTACCAGTGGAAACTTGCCCGAGCTTATAATTAAAATAACGAAGTCCTATCACTTTAACAGTCTTTAGTACTTCTTGGCAATGTCCTAATGTAAGTAAGAGGGTCCCAAACTTCCATATCGTGGCTTTCTTGCAGCATTGTCTCATCTCTTGTGGTACCTTACTCCTTTCTTCTCTCTCGCTCTTTTTTCTTTTCTGCTGTTCAGCAAGTCAGGATCATTTGCTCAGTGGGCCCATGGCTTCCTTACTTTTCCATTCTCCCTCCAGAAGGCACAGTGAAGCTAGTTTCAAACATGGCACTTCCCTCTCAGACCATCCCCACTCTCTTCCTGTTGAATCCATTTTCCTTAACACTCATCTCCACAGTTCATACCTTGCTCCTGGCTACGGGACTGGAATGAATTATATTTTGCTCTTTTCATTTAGTACAGCTCTTTCTAAAAACCCATCACTTAAAAAAAAAAGGTGCTAAAAGGTTAGATTTCAAACATTTCTCACATATATTTTCTACATGAAACTATATGATCATGGAACTGAAATAATGCTTTGAGATCCTCTCTTCTATCCTCCTGTGGGAAGGGGGAGCTTGAAGAGATGAAGGGATGTTCATTCAGCAAGAAGACCACCTTTTACCAGGGGTGGGGAGGCCAGACAAGCATGGCATGGTGCCAGGGATCACAGATCTGTACGTGGCCAGAAAGAAGGTGGGATATTTATGGTAGGATCAAGCAGGGACTTAGGAAGTCTTGAGCTTTTTCAATTCCCCAAATCCTACAGTCCCTATCACACTGCATGCAACCCCTAAAAGTTAAAAACAGCAAAGGAAGGAAAAGAGAAGTTAGAAAAAATTCTGTTGGAGCTTCAGCCAAGTATCTCCTTAATTGTAACTCAATATATAACCCTCAATTATTTCTGTGCTGCTGTGACCTTAGAAAACAAGGGTTAAGCATGATTAATTAGTTTTGCAATTATTTATATAATGCATGGAAGGGGCCATTTTTGAAATAAGCAAGAGCTAATTATAGCTTACATCTAAGAACTTTCAGATAGTTCTGCTCATTTAGAATTATCCTTTTATGTGCCTGAATCAAAATAACACATTGAAAAGACTGTGGAAGGAGAAAAAATAAATTGAGATAAATTTCATATAGAAGTATTTTACTTTAAAAATAAAAGAGACAATATAGTCATTTTTCTCTGAAGAGTAGAAATTTACTGTTTCTATGTTATAGGATATGTTATATAACTGTTTCAATGTTATATCATTTACTTTTTCTGTATGATAATAAAAAATTCATATATATTCTCTATCATCAATCTCTTCCTTAGTCAACTATTTTCCAAGCAAAATGGACTATTTTTAAATAACTTATTGAAATAACCAAAGGCAGGTAACTGTAAAGAGTAAAAGAAGAAACAAAGGCCTATGATGATGAGTGGCTGGAATAATTAGTCTTGGAAATATTAAGAGTGGACTGTATCTCTCTGCCGTTTTGCAAAATAAGAAAATCAAGGCCCCCCTGGCTGGCTCAGTCAGTAGAGTATGCGACTCTTGATCTCACAGTTATGAGTTCAAGCCCCACCCTGGGTGTGGAGATAACTTAAAAATGAAGAAAATCTTAAAAAAATTTAAAAATAAATAAAATAAAATCAATGTTACATTGCTTGGCTACAAACTGGAACACAAGAATGTGACTGAGCTTCTTACCTTTAATTTCCACATGTTCGCCAAAATAAATACAAAGGCATTCACAGCAAAGTTAAAATTCTAATGTACTACAGAACTAATGGTAGATATTATAGATTATTAACAATAAAGGCAGTCAACTTCTGAAAGTGATAGTTGTTGGCAAAAGGAATATATCTCTGTTGTGTAAACAAGTCTCTTTTATTTATTTTTTTTATAGATTTTATTTATTTATTTGACAGAGAGAAATTACAAGTAGGCAGAAAGGCAGGCAGAGAGAGAGGGGGAAGCGGGCTCCCCGCCAAGCGGAGAGCCCTATGCGGGACTCGATCCCAGGACCCTGAGATCATGACCTGAACCGAAGGCAGAGGCTCAACCCCCTGAGCCACCCAGGCGCCCCCAACAAGTCTCTTTTATAAGCCTTAGTTTTGTCGAAAGAACAACAATGACAAAAAGTGGAATTGGTGAAAATAAAGCTTTCTGTGCTGACGTCTTGAGGTTACTCTAAGAAAGAAGAGCAGGGGTGCCTGAGTGGCTCAGTCTGTTGAGAGTCAGCCTTTGGCTCGGGTCAGGATCCAGCCCCATGTTTGGTTCCCTGCTCAGCAGGGAGTTTGCTTCTCCCTCTCTCTCTCCCTCTGCCCCTTCCCTGGCTCATGTTCCCTCTCTCTCAGATACATAAATTTTAAAAATCTTTAAAGAAAAAAGAAATAATGAGAGCATATTATATACCCATTTAAAAAACTGAAGTGGTGGGGGGTAAGCTATTATGACATTTGACATTATGACATATGACAATTACTAGACTAGCAGACTGTCAGCAAATCGGTCTGAACTAATAAACTCTGATTGAAGCCACTTGTTTCATGTACTGTTACCACGCACCAGACAATACATGTATAAAATAGAGATTCATGGTGCTCTAGAGCTTTAAGTCACTTTTATGTTGTACCCAGTCTCTCAAAGAACACCTCCCCTGTTCATTAAGTAGGTACTCGGTGCTGGACGGGATGGAAAAAATATTTTTGTGTGACTATGGCATCCCATGGGTCCTGTATATATGCCAGATTTTGTTAGTTCCTTTTTCTAAAGCTCACATTTTGTTGTATACCTCTGTTAGACCAAGGTAATATGGATCAAGTTTTATTCAAACATAAGGCCTAAGAAGGTCTGCCACACAAACCTCCCCACTGAAACACTTTGTAAGAAGGACTCAAATAAGAGAACGAAATCCAGGAGGTACTGCAAGAGACACACAGTCTTATAGGTTGAATTATGCCTCTCCACCAGATTCTTATGTGGAAGTCCTAACCCCCAGTATCTCAGGATGTAGCTTTATTTGGAAATAAGGTCATTGCATGCATAATTAGTTAAGATGAAGTGAGTAGAGTGGGTCCCTAATCTAATATTACTGGTGCTATTAGAAAAGGGGGAAACTTGGACCCAGACAAGGGAGAATGCCATGTGAAGTTTGGAGTTATGCTGCTACAAGCCAAGAACCTAAGAGAAGCTGGGAGAGAGACCTAGAAAAGATCCTTCCCTAAGTGCCTTAAGGGGGAGGCATGACCCTACTGACACCTTGATCTCAGACTTCTAGCCTCTAGAACTGTGAGATAATAAATCTCTGTTGTTTCAGCCATCCAGTTTGTAGTACCTTGTTATGGCAGTCCTAGGAAACTAATATACTTGGTGAAGATTGCTATTGCCTAGGGGCGCCTGGGTGGCTCAGTCGGTTAAGCATCTGCTACCAGGTTAGGTCATGATCTCAGGGTCCTGGGATCGAGCCCCACTCAGGTGGCAGTCTGCTTATTTCTTCTCCCTCTGCCCCTCCCCGACCCCTGCTCATGTGCTCGCTCGCTCTCTCTCTCTCTTTCTCTTGCAATACATAAAATCTTTTTTTAAAAGTCTGCTATTGCCCCCCAAAATAGTTAAAATCAAATAATAGAAAAATATGAGGGGAGTACTTAGGAGGAATGCTTCCTTTACACTCATCAATTGCACTGACTCCTCCCCCTAGGAAAAGGAGGGACTAATCCGATTGTTCAGAGGTTAGCATGCAATAGGTCACATGTCATGAGCTGATAAGAACTGTGCCTTTAAGGGTGATTCATGTTTGCCATACTCTGTGCAACCTGTGACTGGGTTGCTAAGAGAGCTCTGGGGTCCTCACCTACTGTGCTGGTTGGGCAAGTAGACATTCTCTCCATACATGAATATATAGGTTGGCCCCAAGATTCCAGTTCCAGTGGAAAGTTGGAAGCCCCCTTCCTAAGTGGAAAGTGTGAGTGACATGTACAATCAACCTCATAATGGCAGGTTGTGTTAGGTTACTGGGTCTTAGCCAGCCACTAAGGACTAAATCAGTCCTCTGTAATCAGTACATTGTTTCTGATTTGGTTACTGAAGAGGAATGAGTAGTGCTGAAAACCTGAAACAAATCCTACCCAAGAGCCACAAGCCCTGGTCAACGCCACTTTAACTTCTTTTAAGAAACTCTTCCAGGAAAGTTATTTTTTGAAATTGTGACCTTTGTTATATATATTCATGATGCTCCAAACCCTACTGAGTGATGTACATAGAAATAACATTAGTCAGACTCACCCCCCAAACAGCTTCTATTCTTTTTTTATGAAAGATTTTATTTATTTAGTTATTTATTTCAGGTGGGGGAGCAGCAGAGGGAGAGAGAAACTCAAGCAGACTCCTTGCTGAGCGCAGAGCTCTGAGCCTGAGGACAGGCTGGATCCCCTCAAACCGGAGATCATGACCCGTACCAAAACCAGGAGTTGGATGCTTAACCAACTAATTCACCCAGGTGCTCCCCGCTTCTATTCTGTGGAAGACAGTCCACTCCCCCCCCCGCAAAAAAAACTACTAAAATCAACGTGAAAGAAAATTGCAAGTCTTCAAATATAGAGCCAATAATGGTAAAACGTGCACTATTCTAAACTTGCACTATTGCTGGGGCTACAGTGGATCTCTAATAGAGGTATTTTAGTTTAGGATTTTTGCCCACACTCTCAGGGTAACACCTATTGAGTTACTGGAAAAATGTCACTGTACCAGCTCAAGGAGTGAGTCCAAAGGAGGAAGATTCTGGGATAGGATCGACAGATATGGCAAATAAAAATACAGCATGCCGGAGCACCTGGGTGGCTCAGTCAGTTAAGCAACTGACTCTGGATTTCAGCTTGGCTCATGATCTCAGGGTTGTGGGATGAAGGCCTGCATGGAGCCCCCCATCAAGCCCCGTAGCAGGCTCCATGCTCAGCAGGGAGTCTGCCTCTCTCTCTCTCTCTCCCCCTGGTCCTGTGCACCTCCTACCACTCGTGCTCTTTCTCTGCCTAAAATAAATAAATATATCTTTTCTTTTAAAAAATTGGATTCCCAGTGAAGTGTGAATTTCATTAAAGCACTGAATAATTTTTTGGTATGCATATGTCAAAGAATATTCAAAATTAACCTGAAATTCAAATTTAATTGGGCATCCTGTATTTTATCTGGCAACGCTACTGAGGGAGGACAAATAGGAGAATATACGTAAGCAGCTTAGACAGTCAATTTGTCAACTTCTTCAGGTTTAACCTGGAGAAGCTTATAGCTTCTGAGAGGGACAGCCTTTCCTACAATGTGATTCCAACTCCCTCACCCCTGAAGAACCAAAGGCAGAAAACTGGCTACTTCCTAGAAGCCCATAACTTAGTTGGTGATCAGATATGGTTTCTGGAGGACTTTCAGTAAGAGACAGAGAGACTCTAGAGAGAGAATTATGGGGATGCTTGAATTAAATAACCTGGAGAGTGGGGCTAGGAAGGCATATGAGGTAGAAAGTAGATGATAGTCAAAAGAAAGAGGAGACAGAGAAGCATAGAAGAGAGACATGTGGTCACTGAGAGAGCAAGCAAGCTGTTTCTGCTCGCCAGTTCTAGTTTCCATCACTCTATGGCCTGGCTGTTCTTCACAGTCCAGACATTTGTAATATTATCTGTTGTATTCGTACAATAAATGTCCCTTTCTTAAACTGGTTTGAATGAGTCTGTACTCCTTGTCACCACTGATCCTCGACTAAGACACGGTGTGAACTCTTAAGGTTAGAACAAGAATGACAAAAGGTTTCCAAATCTCAGGTGATCTCATAGCTGTGTAGAGGGCTGAATTGCAAAAGATCATGGGATTACTTCCAAGTTCAGTGACAAAGAGTATGAAGATTGACTAGCATTGTCTGCTATGAATTTGGGAGTGGGGAGTGACAACATATGTGCCATATATTTGCCATCCCTGCAATTGAGGAAGAAATTGAAATGAGCATACATCTTCCTCTAAAATATGCCAATGGTCATTGTGTGACTACATGAGGGAAATATAAGGTACACAGGAAAACCCCAAATATATGTAATTTAATCACCTATAATCACAACAGTTTGTTGAACTTTTGTCTGTTTCTATCTATTCTTTATAGTTATGCAATCCTTAACTTCTTTCTATGGAAGGTCACCCACAGAAATGAATATAAATCATTTATTTTCCTGGCAGGCTTCGTTTGGACTATGTTGATATTTAAACAGTTCATGGAAAAGTATGTCAAGGCTATAAATAAATTCTCTGTACATTCGAGATCATGAATATTGTTTATGATCTGGGCCAGGAACAAAAGCTGATTAGGGAAATTACCATATATTCCTGAGACAACTTTGGTTTAAACCAAAGAAGATATTGACTTTTCCCACTAAATAACAATAATTAATGACAACAACTAATATTAACATGATAGGGTGGGCAGTTAGTTAGATATGAGCAGGGAACAAATACATTCCAATTGATTAAAAGGGAAGAAACCAAGTTCCCAACCACAGGGAAAGACTGGGGGGGGGGCGGGTAGGAGGAATATGCATGTATTGTTCCCTATAACCACTGTCCTACAGCAACCTATAGCTTCATTAAAATACATTACAGTTTTGACCTTCCCACCTCCCCACCCTCAAGGGGGATGTCTGCCATGATGTCGCCACAAGGACCTTACAGGTCCAAAAACTCCCCCTCCAGACCAGCAGGAGGAGTCCCTTAGATGATTGGAAGCAACCTCAGTCAGAGACCACCCTACTTATGACCCATAGCCTATGCAAATATAGAAAGAAAAGACAACACTGACTGCCCACCCCCCACCCCGTGTAATTACCATCCCTATGCCTGCCCACTCTCCCATCTTGAGAATGTACTTTCTTGTTAACTGCTATTAAACTCTTGTTTACTTGAGAGTTTGGCTCTGAATTCTTTCTTGGCCGAACTGGAGAACCAAGGTCTCCAATTATTAACCAATAATTAATGGAGGCAGCCCGAAGGAGATAATGATCTAGTGAACACTTGAAAGGAAAAAGAAAACTATTGCCTGACAAATATACACATATTTGGTTCATTGGTCTATCAACCCTTTTGCAATTTCTCTATTCCTTTCACTGTATTTCATTTGGATAACCATGTTGGGTTGGGGAGGGGAGTGTGTGTGATGGCACCTCACAGTGATTGGACCTGGCTAAAACGTCCTAGGGAAGCCTGAGGGTCAGTAAAAGCATGCCTGCCCCATGGTAATGTAAAACAGTCATTAATGATAGGAGATTGCCCAGTAGTCACGAAATGACAGTTACCCGAGAAATAGGCTAATTATTAATTGTGACTTTATAGCTGAGCAGGAGTTGAGACATTACCAGTCACAGTCTTATAAGTGATCTGTAGGAGAGGAGCTAATTAACTTCTTGTGAAGAATGACAAGACCATTGTTTCTTTGAAGTCCGTATTCTATCTGGTTGCCTGGGTGATTCTGTCCAATCTATATGTATGTATACACATAGAAAAAGAAGCAGTTTGACTTTGAATATTAATGAAATGTACAGTGTAAGTACTTAATTTATTTGGTAGATTTAGTCTTTTTTTGAAACTGGTGGGTGTTCTCTCTTCTACTCAGAATTGGCTAGGAAGATTCTCAGAAACCACAGACATGGTAGTGTGGCATAAGGAGGGTAGCATAAGAAGGAGGTACTAAATATCAAAAAGTAGGCTCAGTGGGGCAGAAAGGACACATGGCCCACAGCTATAAAGAAAGTATTGGGCAGAGCAGCCGGCAGTCACAAGGTGTGATCTCAAAAGCAGGGAGTGAGTGAAACCTCGCTACACACCCAAATAGTTTACCTATTGATACTTGAACCCCGATCACCATAGACTCATTACTTTGGTTCAGCATTGCTCATTCCCTGTGGTTCTTTATAAACATCTAAACACATTTCAAAGTCTCCAAATTCTGAGACCGAAGAGGTTTATCAGATCTCATTCCTCTATTCATAAGAGAGGATTGCAGAAGAGCCCTGGGCTCTTTAGGTAGGGGCTAGGAAAAGGCAGTTTGAAAATGAAGAGCTTGGGAGTTTGAGAAAGTCTAGCAGACACCTGTTGGGCTGTCTGTCCTGCTCGCCTCAACTGATTTCCTCTTTTGCTGGGACCTCTCCTTTTGAGAAGAATCTCCTGGTTTGCTGATGGTTTTCTGGGGGAGACTGAATGCCTGGTTAGGTGAGGATAAAGGCACAGGCTGCCCATCATAAACAGTGTCATCTAATATGTCTGCCCATAAAGGCAGGTGTGCTGAGAACTATTCCATCATCCTGTGGAAGGTGTATATGTGGGATAGAGCTGTACTGAACTAATATGAGTTTGCTCCTTGGTGAGTCAGAAACTACATGGGGTAGGGTGTAGAGTGGTCGCACAAGGGAAGCTTGATTGGCAGCAAATAAAGAGATCACAGGGGGTAACTTCCATAGCCATGACTCCCTGAACAAGGGTGAATGGGTTCCTTTAATTTAGGCTTAGGATGAATATTGAGATAGGGGAGCCTTGTCACCATATGCAGAGGTGGGCATAAGGTGGTGCATGAGCCTTAAGGAAACGTGCCTAGACACACATTGTATGTTATGTAAATGAGGCTGTGCTCCTCCCTGGGTTGAGATCTTAGTATTACAATGAGTTGAAGGTAACTATCAGTCACTCCATGGTCCATCTGTGCAGGCTTGAGTTGGCAGTTAAGTTCAAGCTGGTCTGGTATTCTGGGCTGTCCGGTAACCTTTTGTCTGGGCAGTTGCTTTTGCTTGAGGGGTAATTTTGGTTTCTACCACAGGATGCTATGCCCTTTGGGTCTCTTGTTAAAAGATAAGCTGGAAAGAAGAACTTAAGGAAAAATATGGGACAAAGTTTGGTGGGTCCACACAGGTGAGCAGTAGAGATCAGGTCTTGGGGTCTGGCCAGTGACAGAGCCTGAGCAGCCCTGAAGGCATATGTTAGTTTCATGCACAGTGGCCCAGACTCCCATGGAACCTCCTCCTGCCACACAGCTGCCCCTTCCTCAGTCCATACCTGTGGCTTCCTGGTAAGTCACTTATGACTGAATGACTTAAGATCAAAAAGAAATACATCAGCCTGGTTTACACATAATTTTGCATAGTTAGCCT
Organism: Taxidea taxus jeffersonii; assembly: GCA_003697995.1. Lineage (NCBI taxonomy): Eukaryota > Metazoa > Chordata > Mammalia > Carnivora > Mustelidae > Taxidea > Taxidea taxus. Next base: position 32,624 of record ML099484.1, on the reverse strand, counting down.
GGCACCATCTGTAAATAAAAGTAGATGACTGCAGCACTACAACCCCACCTTGGGGTACCCCCAAAAAGATACCAGGGTAGGGAAATCTTCCCAGTGGACAGAGCTTTGAGTAGCACATCTGGTTGTCTGTTATGTCTGGGAGAGATGACCTGAGGTGCAGATCTGCTCTGACTCACAGGCAGTGACCAATGGGTTAGCCACGGACTTAAAACAAGTTTCAAACAGCAATCCAGTGTCACTTGGAAACCTGAAATGTTATCAGCTTGAAAATGGTAGGTAAAATTCGTAAGTCAGAAGTAATTTAATAAATCATCCAATCCGCTCATCTTCCCACGGAGAAAATAATGTCTGGAGAACGTATGGGATTGGTCCAAGGGAAGCTCTAGATAACAACCAGAATTGACATCTCCTGGATCTCGGCTTAGGGCTCTCCCCAGAACAGCACACAGATTATCATCCACTCCTTTGCCAGCATTTCTTGAGCTTCAACAACATGTCATGCTCTTCCCTGGAAATAGGGATACAGATAAATAAGGCATGGCCCTGCCCTTTTGCGTTTGTTATGTGTTTTGTGCATGTTGGTGTATGAGAGTCATATCCTGTGACAAGAAGAAATAAGTGAAACCAAAATGGCAAATCCTTTTTCAAGTAGGACAGACTAAATACTTGCTGAAGAGTGCCACATGAAATTAAAAATGCTAGAAAGTGAGCCAGCAAGAACTATATGACTTAAAACAGACACCAACAGAGATATTAATTAATCCAAGGTTGGATTTGATTGTTAAGGGGAGTTTGCATCACTATCACTGCTGGGAAGAGAGCCATTTTTAATGGATTTTGATGGCATCCTGCCTGAGTCTTAGTACCTAAATGTTAGCCTGGGTGAGATAAAATTTGAATTAAGTGATCAGGAAGACTGATGGATGGTGCAATCTGCACTTATTTCAAACAGTAGAAAGTGGAGAAAGAGAACTGTTGAGTACCCAAGAGACTGTTAATTTTCAGATTTGAACTTCAAATTTTATTCTTTGACTCCTTATGAGGTTCCATCTCCTTCCCCAATTGACCTTTCTCACAAAAACTAAACTCTACTCAAAAATAGATGCTCACTCCCATGCATCCTCTTCATCTAAGACCTGAGATGAAGACCTGTAATATGTTAGTTTCATGCACAGTGGCCCAGACCTGAGGCCCAGAAGAGGTATCCTCTCAGGCTTCTTTACTGTCTTAGATGAAAAAGGGTCCCTCCTCACCCCTCAGACCTGAGCCTCGTGCCCTTACCTCATTTCATGCCCTGCTTCCTCAATTATCTTCTGTTTCTGAAATCTTTAGCTTCTCCTTCCTACATAATCCTTTCTTCTCTGCTTTTACACATATATAGATCTCCTTTCATTCGGAAAAAATAAAAGTTGCTTATCCTTATGGCCCTCCTGCTTATTGTACAATTGTCTTTCCTTCTTAAGCCATCAAGCTTTGAGAAGGAATGGTTTACACCTATAAGCTACAATCTGGCTTCTGGCCAGACTACTACAGAAAGTGCACTCCTAAAGCTCATGCATGGTTTCTGAAGCATTAAATGAAATAGCTTGTCTTAGTCCTGATTTCCCTTGACCATGGATAGATTTCCAAGGTGTAGAGCGTCTTATACCAAGCTCTAATACCACATTTTCCATGCATGCTGGACATTTTCGAGCATTCGATTGCTACTTCAATGTAGTTAAAACTGAACTCACAATTTTCTCCACTGATATTCCCACAAATGATTCTCCTACATATGACTGATGGCAAGTTCTATGACACAGGGATCACATCGCTCGCATTTATTGCTATGGTTTCCTCCCGATGCTTGATGTAGTCAGTTGTTAAAATGAATAAACATCATTCTCCCACTCATAGAGCCTTCATTCCTTAGAGTCATTTTGAATTCACCTCTTTCCTTTGTCCCATAAATTATTTTTTTGTCTTTTTTTGGTCACATAAATTCAATCAGTGATCAAATGTTGTCAATTATGCCTTCAAAATATGGTAGTTAAAAGTACGGATTTGTGGGGCGCCTGGGTGGCTCAGTGGGTTAAAGCCTCTGCCTTTGGCTCAGGTCATGACCCCAGCGTCCTGGGATTGAGCCACATCCGGCTCTCTGCTCAGCGGGGAGCCTGCTTCCTCCTCTCTCTCTGCCTGCCTCTCTGCCTACTTGTGATCTATGTCTGTCAAATAAATAAATAAAATCTTTAAAAAAAAAAGAGTACAGATTTGTGGGGCACCTGGGTGGCTCAGTCACTAGGTGTCTGCCATCAGCTCAGGTCATGATCCCAGGGTCCTGGGATC
>ML099484.1:0-30199 GCA_003697995.1 Taxidea taxus jeffersonii | reverse complement strand
CAGTCCCCCTGCTTGTGTTCCCTCTCTCACTGTGTCTCTCTCTGTCAAATAAATAAATAAAATCTTTAAAAAAAGAGTATGGACTTGCAGTCTAGTAGATCTTTTTTACTCTTTGCTCTGCTATTTTCTAGCTGTGACTTTGGGCCAGTTCCCCAACTTCTCCATTTCTTCATCTATAAAATAAGGATAATAGTGGAACAAGGGCTGCCTGGGTGGCTCAGTGGGTTAAAGCCTCTGCCTTTGGCTCGGGTCATGATCCCGGGGTCCTGGGATGGAGCCCTGCATCAGGCTCTCTGCTCATCAGGGAGCCTGTTTCCCTTCCTCTCTCTCTTTCTGCCTCTCTGCCTACTTGTGATCTCTGTCTGTCAAATAAATTTAAAAAAAAGAAAAGAAAAAAAATAGTGGAACTTTATGGGGTTAGTGAGAATAAATGAGTTAATATATATAAAGTGCTTAGCACAGCACCTGACACATAGCAAGTACTCAATAAATGATAAATGATAAATGACAGCTAGTAAAATTATCTTTCACTACTCCCCATTGTGAACCCACGCTATGCTAGGGATGCCTACTTACTACTTCCTATCTTTGCTGTTTCTCTTAGCTAGAATGCTCTCTTTCCTTTCTACCCATTCAAAATGCTATTTATTCTTTTTATTAATTTCTATTTTTGAAAGTGATGCATATTCATAATGTTAAATAGACTAATCAGACTTATAAAGAAAAAAGCAAACCCCTATTCCTTCTCTCCCAACTTCTGATCTATACTACTAAAGCAGCTACTTTGAATAATTTTAGCTATTTTTTCTAGCATTTACTCCCGTATTTCTTTTTTTTTTTTAATATTTTATTTATTTATTTGACAGACAGAGATCACAAGTAGGCAGAGAGGCAGGCAGAGAGAGGGGGGGAAGCAGGCTCCTTGCCAAGCAGAGAGCTGATGTGGGGCTCGATCCCAGGACCCTGGGATCATGACCTGAGCCGAAGGCAGAGGTTTTAACCCAATGAGCCACCCAGGCGCCCTCCCGTATTTCTATATAATGTACTTATGCTGATATTTCTTGATCTTTCAATTTTTAGATAGTACTTACTGTCTTTTTATTATGGAAGATGCAGATTTAGACCTCTTACAACATCACCTTTTCTTTTTGTTTTAAAGATTTTATTTATTTATTTGACACAGAGAGATCACAAGTGGGCAGAGAGGCAGGCAGAGAGACAGGGGGAGAAGCAGGCTCTCCGCTCAGCAGGGAGCCCCATGTGGGGCTCCATCCCAGAATCCTGGGATCATGACCTGAGCCAAAGGCAGCCACCTAACTGACTGAGTCATCCAGGCGCCCCTCAAACTTCCTTTCATTATCATATCGGGAATTCCCTTCACCTCTCTTTTATGTTTATCCATTTTCCGGATCTCATGAGTTCCTCTTTCTTGGTCTACTCTCTCAGAGGATGGAACGTACATTCTAGTCAGGTCTACTTACCATTTACTGGAATATTTTCACCTCCGCATCTTTGCCATTTATCTTAGAATGGTCTCCTACTTCCTGTCTGCACGTCCAAATGTTATTTGCATTTTCAAACTTTTTATTTTCATGAAAATAATGTATGCTCATAGTTTAAAAGTTAATTGTAGAATTTACAAAGAGAAAACAGAAGTCTTTTTCATTCTCAATCTATGCATCTAGAGGCAAGTACTTTATTTTAGCTGTTTCTTCTGGTATTTACCTCCTTATTTCTTTTTTTTAAATAGAGCTATTTTATTTTATTTTTTGATTAATTTTTAAATTTTTTAATAAACTTATAATGTATTTTAATCCCCAGGGGTACAGGTCTGTGAATCGCCAGGTTTACACATTTCACAGCACTCACCATAGCACATACCCTCCCCAATGTTGGGGAGGGTACCTCCTTATTCCTAAATAATTTAACTATACTGATATATTTTGACTTAATGACTTATTATGGAAGATAGGTTTACTCTTCTTTTTTTGCTTTTTCTATTTTGAGCATATTTTTAAAATTAACATATAATGTATTATTTGCCCCAGGGGTACAGGTCTGTGAATCATCAGGCTTACACATTTCACAGCACTCAGATTTACTCTTCTTATGCCATATTATCTTCTCTGTCTCTAGTTTCTATCCTCCCAATATAGTTTGGGAGGATGTAGAATTCTGAATTAGAAATCATTTTCTCAGAATTTTAAAGGCCAAGCTATATCTCAGTGAATTCATTGTGATTCCTAGAGATTGCCTCTTCTCTTCCATTGTACTAAAATACAGCATCCTTTTAATAGAGTTCTAGCTTGCATGCCTTTGGTATCTTTATTAAAATATTTTAAAATTTTTTTATAAATATATAATGTATTATTAGCCCCAGGGGTACAGGTCTGTGAATCGCCAGCCTTTGGTATCTTTTTAATAGAGTTCTGACTTGCATGCTTTTGGTATCATGATTATTAGAATACACCTACTTCCCCATTTTGAAAAGCGAAATAACATTAGATCATCTACAATCCCTTTGGACTTCTGCTGTTCTCCATGATTACTAACATCATTCGTCAGTGGCCTCAATGTAATTAATATGGGCTATTTGGAGCAAGACAACAGGGAGCCCTGATCTTATCTAAGTGACATTTAAGCTGAGATCTGAAGGATGAATAGCAAAGTCCATGAAAGCATTCCAGTGGAGATGGCTGCATGTGCAGAAGCTGCCAGGGGAAAGCAGCTTTGGGAACTCAAGGGATGAAAGGTGGCCAGCGGGGTGAAGCTTGGTGACTGAGAGGGAGAGTGGGCCCACCTTTATGCTAGAGAGGAAGGCAGGGGTCAGGGAACTCAGGGCCTTGTAGGTGATACTAAGACAAGATCTGGGACTTATCCTAAGAGCAATGAGAAGCTACTGAGAAGTCATTAAGTGGGGGAGTGATTTGATCTGTCTTCCAAAGATTTCTGGGGTTGCAGTGTGCAGAATGGATCGGAGAGAGCCAATAATTAGGAAGATATGGATAAAATCGGTTTTAAGTAAGTGTTAGAGCCAGACTTGGAAGAGAGAAAGAAATTTCAAATGGGCAAAAGGTAGTCTTGTGAAGTATGTTTGAAAGCTCAGCAGACAGTTAATTTCTTGAACTTGCTGATGGCAGTGCTTTAGATGCTGATATAAGAGTTTCAATTTTTTTCTTTTTTTTAGTATTAGATGGAAAAAGTGTCTACTTTTTGCCATTCCCCTTCCTGATGGATCCTTGAATTGCTGATCAACTGACTGATCCCAGAAGCAGTTTGCTCCCCTCCTTCCCAAATGCGGACAGCATCCTGCAGCCTCCTGATTGTTCTGCCCATTTGCCATGGTGAGATTTCTGAGGGGTTAACATGGAAGGTGGGAAAGAGTAAGGGAAGCAATAGAGAGGGGCTTCTGTGGGGCTTGCACAGAAATGGGCCAGCAGAATTGAAATGGTGGAGGAAGAAGACTTTCCCTCTTTCTGACAGTAAGCAGTATATGTAGTCAAGATGGTAATAAGGACAGAAGATGCTTCCTCAGAATTCCTGCCTGCAGGAGACTGGGGCTTCTGCTGCAGTCAGCTGATCTACCACAAGAGTTGGTGTTACATACCACGGCTTCTGACAGTTTAGGCAAGAGGAAGTTTTTGCAGTTCTGTTTATGCAGTTGGCCAAATGAAAAATGCTGGCTGATGGGTTTGCTTTTCATAGTCATTGAAAACAGCTTTCTACAACACCTAGGTTTTCTTTGGAAACTGTGAAGAGGTACTGAAAAGAAGAAAAATAATTTCTTCTTGTCTTAAAGAAGCTCACAAAAGAAAGTAATTCTAAAGGGTGCTTATGGAGTAGTAACTTTAATTGCACGTTGGGTTTGGACATGGGAAAAAATTACCTTGCATCAATTTCGTGTTTTGCTGAGCACATTTTGATTTGTGTATTGCATTTTTATAGTCAAGCAAATTAGTCTGGACCCATGAGTATAGTTGTTGTGATAAAATAATTAGGACATAGAGAGATCAGAATTACAATAACAAATGAAAATCTGATATATTGCTGTATCTTGGGGGATCCTAAATACCTTGCTTTTAAGCTGGACAACATAGAATGGCATGTGACATAATACACAATTGTGTATGAGAAAATAGTGTGAAATAATTTCTAGTTCTTTAACTTTTTAATTTATTTAAAAAATGTTTTAAATAATCTCTACACCCAATGTTGAGGGGTGGTTCAAACTCATGCCCTGGAGATCAAAACTTGCTCTATGGGCCAAGCCAGCCAAGCACCCCTAGTTCTCTAGTTTTTTCAAAAGTTGACCTGTTTAAGAGACACCTGGCTGGCTCAGCCAGTAGAGCATGGGACTCTTGATTTCTGGGGCGTGAATCTGAACCTTCCGAGCCCCCCAAAACACTGGGTGTAGATTTCTTTAAAAAATGAAAAAAAATTTTAAGTTGCTCTGTTTGAATCTGTAAGTACATATTTTCCTTTTTTTAAAAACAAAATTGTATATGGAAAGATATTACTTATTACTCGTTAAGTACTTGCATCTCCAACGTCTAAATTCATTTTCTATTACCTATTTTATTGATAAGTATGAATTTTATTGATAAGAATTCTAGACTTATTCCTAGAACAAATGATAATCACTGCTTCCACCTCCAAATTCCAGTATCTAGCACAGTGCCTGCCACATAGTAGGTGTTCAACAAATAATTAGTGAATTAAATATTAGTTGCTGTGTTCAATAAAGCCAGAAAATAAACTCTATTCGAGAATCTTTGAAATAGTAGAGAACAAAACCTTAGATCCATTTTGCCAATAAAATAAAATATCCTAATATCTGATTAGTATATATCTAAGCTAAAATCTTAAAAATCATTAGATATAGCCTCCAGTGTGAACAAACAGAAGGAACCATAATAGGGAAAGAATTGAGAAATGTTTCCAATCCTATTGCTCCTTGGCAATTAAGACAATTTGGGAACATACCTTAAGACTCCTGCCTTGGCACTTCGTTGGGGATGGGCTACTCATTGCCCACAGAATCAAGTTCAGACTTCCTAGGGTGTTTCTGAAGATCCTTTTGGGTTTTAATATTCTTTTGGGCCGCCCCACCCACACACCCCGGCGTCCGCCAAGACCATGTGTTCTTTTTCTTAACTTGCGCTGCGCCTTCTCACCCACCGCTCCCTCGGCCTGGACTTTGCCCCCCCCCCGGGCTCCTTCGGTCCCACACCCTCTACAGCCGTCCCACGTTGCAAGGTCCAGTTCGATCTCCAGAGCTTTCAGGGAAGCTTCTCCAGCCCCTTTTCAAATGCAGTATGGCTCTGCTGTATATCCCCCCCAACCCCTGGAGCCTCTACTCGCAGCCATTACTTTCAAACGTGGGTTTTTGCCCGTCGCTACCTCTCCCGCCCCCCCATTGGACTGCAACCACCTGGTCGGGGAGGTCTTTTAAGAAGTCGCCGTGTCCAGCCCCTCGCACAGTGCCTGGTGCAAAGCAAACGCCCAGTAAAGGGTTTGCTGAAATGAATGTAAGCTCCAGAGAGGAGAAGCCGCCTGTGCCCAGCCCCAAAGGCCCTTCACGACCCGAGGGGAGGCCTGTGGTGTAGCCGGACTCTGTCCCCAGTTCGAAACCGGCCGGAGAATGTGGCGCGGCAGGAGGCTCGCGTAAATGTCCACTCTCCACTTACTGCACCTTTACTTCCACAGAGGAATCTGAAAGTTCGCAGCCTCGGGGCAAGCCGGCGGGGCGGTGCAAACCGGCTGAGCTGGAGGTTGGGACGCCCGGTCTCCTGGCAAATTCTAGATTCAGCTTTTATAGTTAATTTTTGAAGTTTCACAAATTCCAGTTCTAAACTAGGAGCTGAGCGTGGAGAGGGTTTCCTGGAGCATACAGGTCGAGTCCCAGGGAAGGCTCCCGGCATTCAGGGCTTTGCCTCCTTTATTCTCCTCACAGTTCTCACCGCGGGACTTTACCGAACACTCCGGGCCATCACATCCAGCCGGTGCCGAGAATCGCTGTTCTGCCCAGCGGCCTCAGCCGCTTCCTCCGGGCAAACCCCGTCCGGGCGAGTGGGGGAGCTCCCAGCCCGCAGTACGAGGCGGAACGGGGGCACGGTTGGACTACAACTCCCAGGATGCTCTGGGAGGTGCGCGGAGGAGGGGGCAGGGGGAGGGGCTTGGGGTGGGGGGGCGGCAGGGAAATCCCGCCCCGCTGCGCAGCAGCAGCGACACAAAGCCTGACTTTACAACCTCATAGAGAAAGTGGAAGTAAGACGGCTTAGGGGGGGGAGGCAGGACGAGAAGGAACTGGAGGAGGGAAAGCCGCGTAGGTGGGCGCGGAGCGAAGCGATGGTAGTGGGAGACCCGCGCCGTTGCAGATGAGGAGGGGGCGGCTTTCATAACTAATCCCCCCGCTCCGCTCCGCCCCGCCCCGCCCGCGCTGGGGTCTCCACAGTGCCCTGCCTGTCCCCACTCCTCCCCGCCGCGGAGCGGGGAGCCGGGCTGCCTCGCGTGCTCGGGGCGGGCCGGCGGACTGCACCGTGGTTCCCCAGCCCGGGTGCGGGACGAAAGCGCGGGGCGGAGCGGCCGCCGCGGACCGGGAAAGGGCTGCGAGCGAAGCGGTGCCGCGGGCGAGTTAGGGCCGGGGCACGGGAGTAGTGTGGGGCTGAGGCGCGGTGAGGCGCGGGGTGCCCCGGGAGGGTCCCCCGTGCCCCAAGTGGGGCGGAAGCACGCGGGCTAGCTGCCGAGGCCGGCGGGGAGGGAGGGCGGGCGGTGGCGCTGCGCCGGGGAAGAGTGCAGACCGCGGGGTGCCGAGCCCGGCGCAGGCGGAGAGATTGGGGCGCCCCCCTCCCCGCGGGTGGAGCCTAGTGCTCCTCCGCCTTCCCTCCCCCGCGCGCCAGGCTCGCCTTCTCGGCGGGCTGCGGCGGGAGCGCCGGGGCGACGGTGCCGGGGCCAGACCAGGGGGAGCGGCGGGGCCGCCGCCCCCGGGACGGGCGGGCCGGGGGCGGGCTGTGAGTGAGGCGGGGCGGGTGGGGGGGCGCCGCGGGCGCCCGGGCGCGAGGGCGAGGGCGCGGGCGGCTGGGGGGCGGGGGAAGCGCGCAGAGCCTAGGAGGGCAGGCGGTGGCGGGGCCGCCCGCCTCGCAGACAGCTTCACGCCGCCGGCCCACGCCGCAGTGTGTTTTGTGGACGGCACCTTCCCAGACCGCCCAGTAGAGCCCAGCTCGGCGCCCGGCAGCCTTCGTCGCGATGTTCCGCCGGAGCTTTAATCGTTTTGTAAGTACACTCGCTGCGGCTCCACGCGTGCGGTTTGCTTGCTCGCCAGCCCTTCGCTGGGTCCCCCGGAGCAATCTTCTAAAGGGATCGTTGCATCCTTGGGAGCCAGCACCACCACCCTCTTTTAGATTTTTCACTGAACCACGTTGCCCGGGCGGCCGGGGCGGAGAGGCAGGTAGGGCTCCCAGAGTCCCCCCTCCCCCCGGACAATTTAACCAGAGCTTCCCGGGGTGTTGCAAACTCTGTCCCCGACGGGGGGGGGCCGCCCTCCACCCGGATGGTGGTGGGATTCGTGGGGGGACCGGTCCAGGGGTCCCTCGGTTTGCCAGTTAGCCGAAGATGGCGTTTTATTACCAGGGAGGTTGCTTTCTTTTGTTTCCTCTGCCACGAGCACATGGAGGTAAACCTAGACCTGTCACTGTGTCCCAAAAAAAGACCTGGGGAGTGAGGGAGCTGGAGGCGAGGGCAGGACTCGGCGTTGCCCGGGGATCGGCCGGCCGGGGGTCTGCTGACCAGAGGCCGAGCAAACTTTGGAGACCCCGCCTAAGAAGCTCACCTTTAGGGTATAATAAAAGCGAAGGCGGTTGTCAGGGTGGGTTGGGTGAATGTGGAGACCGCGAGGAGGCTGCACCGCGGCGTTTGAAACCTCACCGAGCACGGAACGCCCCGTACACCGAGCCGGTTGAGAAAAGGCAGGCTCCGGCTGGATTTCTCGGTCCACGTTTACCCGCTTGCAAATCCCCAGAAAAGGGGAACTGCATTGCCGTGGGAGTTTGGCATTAGGGAAAAGCGATTTCTAGCTACTGACTTTTTTGAGTAACCTGTTTACTCCTAGAGAGTACATTAAGAATGGAGCAAAGCCGGGACCATTTACTTCTATGCTGCTATTTGTAGCAACTTCCTTAATTGCAAGATGAGGTGGCGGGAATAGGATTTTATTTCTGCCAGTGATGTGAAGGAAAGGGCTCATCTGTAAATTTTGATTTTTCAGTCGTTCAGAAAAATGGTTCAGTGCTGTGCGCTCTCACCCACCCCCATTTTAAAATACATGTTTGAGAACCAGTCGCTTTCGCCCTTTTCATGTGATTATTCCTTATCAAAGCACTGCTGACATTTTTCAGGCGTCGGATGGATTTGCTCTCATTTTTTTCTGCATTTGAAACTTTCACAAATGAACCCTGGCTAAAAGAAATCATTGTACATCCCTTTTGAGGGTATTATCACAGTAGCGCTATGTTAATGTTTTTCTAAATGTTTGCCTCACCCAGAAACCTGTCTTATGAAATTGGCGATTACATGTGGCACAGAGCAAAAGAGGTTGTACATACCAAGAATCTTGAAATCTGTAAGAATTGACTTGTACTGGATGCCTTGCCAAAGCAAGTGACTAAAATTGGTTTCTCACATTTAGCCTGAGAAGGTAAAAAAGCATTGTACTTCATAGTTCTTTTTCACATAGATTCTTGTGATCTCAGAGTGTTGTTTGGGGCTGACAAAAAGGGAAAGGTGACAAAGGGAGCTAATTGTAATAATTGGAGAAGGATAATCTTTTCCCAGGGCACCCGAATAGTGGACTCTGGTTCTTAATGAATTCATTATCTTAAAATTGAGGTGCTGACATCCCCAGTTCTTTTTTTGAAGTATTTGAGCATTTGAGAGCACATTACCCCAGTGTTGGTCTCAAAGCCTGCTTGGCTTTTCTTTTACTGAGAGTGATCTGCATCGTATGGGAGTCTGGTCATTAAGCAGGGCTGGCCCAGGAGGGCAGGGCATGCGGTAGAATTTGCAGCAGTTGCGAGGAGCCGGCCTGCAGGTTTGAGGCTAGTACTTTGCATCCCCGACCAAGATCTCTGCAGAGAATCACTTACACTCACACTGAAATGAGCTTTGACCTCATTGTTCACCTGAAATACCCGACCGCTCACATTTTCCTGCGCAACCATGACTATGGTAAGTCTTGGGAAGCCAGAAGGTTCTCTGGAGTTGTATCTGAGCTGTAGGCCTAGGGCAAGGAATTAATCTGCAAACCACTGGACCGGATTTGAGATATGCCATTGAATACTCCTTGCTAAAGAGTGACTTCGGAATTGGGGAAGGGGGCAAATTTTATCTCCCCTAGATCAGTAAGTCTGCACTGGCCTCAGCTTTTGCCTGGTAGAGATTATTTGAAGAGCACTCCCATTTAAACCACTGGAAGGCTACAATTCAAGATTCAGGTTGGACTTTGAGACTTGCACAGCAATGTGAATATGGTCCAGGTTGTATGCTGCCTTATGATGGCTTTCATATTTCAGAAGTGGGGCTGTGAATTTGTTTCAAAATTAAGCGGTTTTCGGTGTGTACCTATACGTGTCTAAAATTGACTCTGAACATGACAAATTACAGTTGTGTTGATTGTACTTGTTGGTCCCTGAAAACTAGATACATGTTGCCATAGGGCTTTACATTTTAAACCTGAGGTGGGAAGTAAATACCTTTTGGGAGTTAGCATCATCTTCTGTGGCTCAATAGTGTTTGCTGAATCGTCTTAAAAATAACATTTATTTCCTCAGGTTCTCCAGTTTCAAGCTAAAAGAAATAGTATTTCATTGTATTTCTTAAAGATACAGCCTTGACTTCATTGCCATTAATAACTGACTTCTTTTATTTTCCCTGATGAATTATGACTTTCCTTTTGACAGTTTTGAAGTAGAAATTTGGTGGATTTGGTGTAGGATCTTAGGGTTTAGGCATGGAGGGGGTGTCTTAAAAGATTTAAGAGTTGGGTATCTGAGTATAATAAAAGTGCCATCTGTTCCCAGTGAGTATCTCCATTTTCCATAAATATAATAAATAAAAGATAGTAGCTTTGTCTATACAATTTATTTCCTTTAAAGTCATGTCTAGTTGGAAGTCTGGAATAGTTGAGTCTTAGGGGGTCAGGGACTTTTATGTTATCCTTTTTTTAAAAAAAATATTTTATTTATTTATTTGACCGAGATCACAAGTAGGCAGAGAGGCAGGCAGAATGAGAGGAGGAAGCAGGCTCCCTGCTAAGCAGAGAGCCCGATGCGGGGCTCGATCCCAGAACCCTGGGATCATGACGGGAGCTGAAGGCAGAGGCTTTCACCCACTGAGCCACCCAGGCGCCCCTATGTTATCCTTTTGCTCTTCATAAAATTCCTAGGATTACAGTAGCATTTTCACATGGGTTTAAAGGCTTAATGAGAGTTTAAATAATGAGAGTTAACCACCCCCATTTTTAAAATATGTTATTTTTACATAATCTTCACATCCAATGTGGGGCTCCAACTCAACTCCCAAGATCAACTGTCGCATGCACCACCAGCTGAGCCAGCCAGGTGCCCCGCCCCCAGACCTTTTTGACATTATTTCATGCTAAAGATTCAAAATAAGACATTCCTTGATAAAGTAGATTCGGGGGAGTTGGCCAAGTAGATACTGTCAATTTAGCTTATCAGAGTGATATTAAACAGGCATGAATTTCTAGGTCATTGATAAATGAAAGCTTAAATTGTGAGTGTGAAATAGTGGAAAACAGTAGTCTCTGATTCTAGAAGGTCTCAAACTGCTTTGGTTCCATGAAGCATACAGCATGTAATAATATCACAGAAAATGTCGTCGAATCAAAGAAGCCCCGGACTAGAAAGCAATTAGACTGCATAAGGTGGAATGAAAATTCAGAATCAGACCAAAAATATTAAAAATAATTATATCGGTAGAGTCCAAGGCAAGGCCAGTCCAGTGAAGCAGTACTGGAGGCAGTAAATAAAATAATTCCGGAATTGCTGTTTCGTTTCCTTCCTTCCCTCCTTCCTTTTTTTTTTTCTTTTTGGAGCAAGAAGGTTCTCGGTTTCCTCCTTCAGTTATCAAGGTAATTAAGCTTTTGTCGTCATCTGTCCCCCCCCTTTCATTTTACTAAAACCCTTGGCCTGACATTGCTGAGCCTGGAAAAAAAAATTTTTTTTTTGAGCCTGGAAAATATTGATGAGTTCGTTTTATTATGTTTACACATTTGTTCAAGTGTGTATTGCAGTATTTTTGCGTGCACACAAACCTTACAAGGATACACACCTATACACGCATTTGGTCTCTGTCCCTGTTTCTGGCACGGAGCTCCTAAAATCCTTGGAATTTCCTGTGATAAGAGCAATAAAAAGTGTCTTTTGTTATGTTAATGAAGTGACTTTTGGAAAGCCCCTCTGCTTGCGGGGGCTGGTTGCCTGGGGATCCAACCTTGTGATCAGAGGGTTGGAACTTTCAGGCCTACCCTCTGGGGGAGGGTAGAGGGCCGGAAGATTGAGTTCTATCACCATTGGCCAATGAGTTAATCAGTCGTACCTCTAACGAAGCCTCCATAAAAATCCAAAAGGACAGGGTTTGGTAGACCTTCCAGGTTGGTGAACATGTGGAAATTCGGGGTGCACCTGGAGAGGACACGGAAGCTAAGCTCCAGGTCCTTGCCCAAGACCTTGCCCTGTGCTGCTCTTCCATCTGGCTGTTTCTGTGTTAAATCCTTTTATGGTGCCCCAGTAATCAGTAAAATGTTTCTGAGTGCTGTGAGTGGCTCTAGCAAATTAATAGAATCTGAGGAGGAAGCTGTGGACTTGTGTCTGGAGGCTGAAACTCAAGGTGGGGGTCTTTGGATCCTCCAGTTGGCAGTCGTGTGGTCAGAAGTACAGATGGTCATGAGGACTTGGGACTGGCGTCTGAAGTACAGGAAAGTGTGGGCAGTCTTGTAGGATTGAGCCCTTAACTGGAGCGATCTGGTGCTGTCTCTGGGTATTTTTCAGAATTGAGTTGCATTGTAAGACACGATAGCTGGTGTCTGGTCTGAGAATTGCTTGTTGGAGTGGAGGGACCCCCCTCACCACTCCCCTCCCCTGCCGCCCACACACATACTGGAATTGAGTGATCAGACCTAAACATTGGGGAATACCATAAACTGACTATCAATTTTCTAGATACTAGAATAAATACATCTGATGCTTAAATTCTACTGACCGTAGTATAATCTTTATTAGATGATTTATGTTATTTTATGATCTTGCAGAGCATTATTTCATTCAGTAAATATTCACTGAGCACCTACTGTGTATAGGGCACTATGATAGGCCCTGTGGACACATGGGTGAGCGAGTCAAAGTCCCTGTCTTCAGAATCTTTAATCATCATTACATGCATGGCTGTAGGTACAGAGGACATGGTGACTACCCTATGTCTAACACATTTATAATGTACCATGAAGCTTGATTTTCATGAAGAAGTTACTGTTGTATGCTTACTTACCGTTTTTTTCCTCTACCGAAAATAGTGTTCAATCTCAGTTATATCCGGGTTGTTTGGATTTCAGATTAGAAAGGAATTTGTTGCGTTTGACCCTTCAATATGACCGATGCATGGCAAACTGCTCCTTTGCAAATAGATGCATGCTAGTCTGATTCTGTGTAAGGTAGGACACCTATTTTGGGAAAAGTCACTATTACTCGAAATAAATCTATTTATTCACTTACTATTAAATTATATATTAAAAAGCCTGAAAACAAATTCTGTCCTTTTTTCCTGATTTTTTTGGATTGATTAAGCAATATAAAATTCTGGAAGTCTTCTAAATACCTTCTGTAAAGGTTAACCGTTTGCTCCTGTTTATGACTAACGGCTCATAATTCATCCCTTTATTAGTGGGCAGTATTGAATGCCCACGAATCAGGTAGTTTGCTGTGCTCTTAATGAACTTGTAGCAAAGGTGAGATTTGGGCAGGTGAAGCAGCCATTTTCATACTGATGCAGCTCTCGGAATGAGCTTGTTTTCTTCTTCTACCAGTTAACCACCAGCTGGGCAGTGGGTTCAGCTTCCCTGAGTCTGGATGATATGCAGAGAACTAGCCCATGAGTGAATTCTTATACTGGTTGATGGGAAACATCATCAAGGTTGATTGCTTGTCTAACATCGTTGATCACTTCTCCCCAAAGTGGGTGAAAGCATGGGACACAAAATAAAAATACTGTTGTTGTTTTTTTCCCATCAAGGAGGTGGAGTTTCTTGTACATGTGTAGTGTTTTATACAGATTAATCTTTTGCATCTGGACTCTGAGATTGAGAACTTTCTGATTGGGTGGAGGGAGTTTCTGGGCTTCCATAAGTGAGTTAGGTGCCATTTTCAAGTTTATTTCTGTTCACTTCACACTTAACCTTCTTGGCTTGGTTCAAGGGTGGATCAGTGGTGATTGTAAAACAAACATTAGCATGACTGCAGCGTATGTTAACACTACTGCAGTTTAATGATGAATGAGCACTCGGCACTGCAGATATGGGTGTGGGTTGCCCTATGCCAGCACATTGGCAGACAGCCCCTCGATTCTGCAGTGTGTGGATGGTTTGCTGCTTTGGCTGACTTCTTGATTATCTGGCTTATAGATAATGTTGGACCGTGGATATCCAGATTTGGGAGGTTAATCTGTATTTGTGAAGTACAGATTGCCATCAATTTTTTTTTGCCCCATATATATTTAATAGAATATAGGAGGATTAGTGAGGCCTATCCTGTTCAAGCATATTTGTTTTTTTAGCCTCCTTCATTATATATTAAAAGTATTATGGTGGCTGTATTTTTCTAGTCTCTTCTTTGCCTAGGTGTTACTGGAAAAATCAAGAGTCTTCTTGATAATGATTTTGCAGCTAGTGTAGCTTCAAGTAAACAGTAGATGCTCAATAAATACTTCTGGTATTGTTTTGAACTGAGTTGTTAACCCAGTCTGAATCTGTAGTCTCAGGTGAAAATGACCAGAAAAAATTAATACTTTCATGCCTGCTTAAAAAGTAATCAGAAAAACTTTAGCATTTCTGTGAGGCTGTTTTCTTCATTCTAAAGGTTATCTTTAGCACCTCCCCCTTCCTTGGCCATACATAAAAAGCTGTAATTAATGTACTGTCCTCAACTTCTAAAATTATAAGCAAATTTATATTCCTTTTTGTTTAATGCCGTTCATAAGCTTATATTTTCTGTTGCCACCAGCACATCAAGTCTTTTCTGAAAAACAAAGCTGCAGTGTTAACTCTTCCAAGAGCTGTATATCTTTTGACTGTCCTTGGTAAGTGTGCATTATTTTAACTCAGGATATCACTTAGTATTTGGTGCTGGGAATGTAAAATACTTTTCCTGTTTGCATCTCATTGCCATTAAGTTAGTTGGTTGGATATCTGTAGCGCGAAGACAGCAGACCAAAGGAACTGTAGAGTTTAAGGGATTTGGAAGCAGTTTTGTTGTGAAAAGAGACTCAGCCTTGTTAAAAGGGTTGGTGCGAATTCTAGTTCTGCCATTTACTACCCAGCTTGGGTAATTGGGCACATCAGTGCGTTGATCAAAATGTCGTCTTTGGCCTCCTTGCACAAGCATCATCTGGGCTGCTTTTGTAAACAGATTCCTAGGACTCAAGCCTCCTGAGTCAGAGTCTCAGGTGACAGGTCTCTGATAACTGCATTTTTATTTTTATTTTTTTAAAGATTTTATTTATTTATTTGTCAGATAGAGCAGGAGCAAGCACAGGCAGACAGAGTGGCAGGCAGAGGGAGAAGCAGGCTCACTGCTGAGCAAGGAGCCTGATGTGGGACTCGATCCCAGGACGCTGGGATCATGACCTGAGCCGAAGGCAGCTGCTTAACCAACTGAGCCACCCAGGCGTCCCTGATAACTGCATTTTTAGCAAGCATTCCCGATGGCTCTGAAATTCACTAAGATTTCAGAACATCCATGACATAAACACTGAAATATTTATTTTCTGTGTACATGCTCGGTTCACCTGTCTGAACTTCACTTTTCCTTCCCTACAGAAGGAGCGTAAGACTAGTTCACGAGGCTGTTGGGACAATGTTTGGTAGAGCTCTCCACACTATGCCGGTTGTGTCAGACGTTCCCGGCCACTCTCAAGTTTCATGGCTTCCTGGCAGGACTCATAGGACTTAGCATATAGTTCTGCTCCCAGCTGTGATTTATTAGAGCAAAAGGATACAAAGTCAGCAGAAGGAAAGGGCACACGGGGCCAAGTGTGGAGGAAACCAGGTGCAGCTTCCATGGTCCTCTCCCACCGGCGTCACACAGGTTGTGCTTAATTCCTCTAGCAACGAGTTGTGATAACTTGTATAATGTGTTGTCTACCAAGGAAGCTCATTAGAGACTCCGTGCCCAGAGTGTTCACTGGGACCTGGTCATGTACACCCCTCCTGCCTGGTATGTGCCAAAATTCCAGACTCCCAGAAGGAAGACAGGATTTAGCATAAACCAAGAATTTAGGCACAGCTGGCTACTCTTAACCATTTAGGGTGGTGGGAACCTTCCCAAGATCCAAATCCCCAGCTGGATGCCAGCTTTGTAAGCAGGCCTTCTTTTTTTTTTTTTTTTTTAAGAATAGCAGTCTCAGGCCTGCTCTGTTAACTCTTTCCTACACTGTACTGTTACGAAATACTGGTATTTGTCAATGAAGGGAAATGACTTGCCCATGGTCTTCCAGCTCAGCAGCCGCAGAGTTGAGGCTGAGACTCCCAGCAACTACCACCGCCTTTTGTTTGCTGCATGCAGCCATGCTTCTGTATTATGAGTCCTCCTGTTTCATATTGTTGAATGCATTCACTTTTTGTCACTTGCAGCAGAAGAGCAGCCTGCCGCTGGGAACTTGATGCCCCCAGTGGGGGAGCCAGGAAGTATTGATGTTTCTGCCAGTTTAGCGTCAACACTTGCTGGTTTCCTCTCTGGAGCATCACCAAGTTCGTGGATTTTCATTTTTTCCTGACTTTCGGAGTTTTGTTACGACCCCTTCCTCCTTGTTCCATCCATTTACCCATAGTCCCAACACTCGTTTGCATCATTACCTCATCGCATTCTATACATGGCTGGCTGTTAGCTCATAGGCAGCTGATTCAAAAATTTGGGGGTGGGAGGTCACCCAGTTCCAAAGTGCAGACATCACTGAAGATTAGTTAGTGTAGGATGACTATATAGGGAAAACCTGCCAAAAGAAAAAACAAAGAACAAAATTCTTGGATTAATAAATGAATTTTATGGCAATATTTATAAATATTGTTTGCACCCAGGAGAGTTTTACAGTCATGAAAACCCCCAGGGATATCTCTGCTTATTCTTAAGTTTCAGCCTTTTTTTTTTTTGCTGTTATCAAAAATGAAAATTAATAATTGTTCTCTGATTTAGGCAAGGAATGAATCAGGAACTCGTACTGAAGGATGTAGTAATCCCGCAGATCAACAGGGAGCAGAAGCCAGGAGCGAACTGTCACAAATAAGTCACAGCTGGGTAGAGCAGCTTATGTAAGCGACACCTGTTGTGTAAGCAGTGGGGATGTTCTTTAAGCTTCACAGTTAATGTAGTTTGCAATAATATGGATTAAGGGATCTATAGTATAGTGCACAATTAACTTTGGCTTCTTTTCTGAAAACATTCCTGTGAATCACAGGCTTCCTCGGTACACTCTTGCCTTCCTTGCGCTGTGGAAGTATGTAAGACACAGCCCTGGTCTGCAGAACCTGGAGTCTGTTAGAGACAGAAGATCAAATACAAGAGCAGCCTCCTTATGAGGCATTTGGTCATCAGTCCTCGCTGCTATACTTTTATTTTTTAAATTTTTTTAAAAAATATTTTATTTATTTGACAGAGATCACAAGTAGGCAGAGAGGCAGGCAGAGAGAGACAGAGAAGCAGGCTCCCCACTGAGCAGAGAGCCTGATGTGGGGCTTGATCCCAGGGCCCTGGGATCATGCATGACCTAAGCTGAAGGCAGAGGCTTAACCCACTGAGCCACCCAGGCGTCCCTGCTATCCTTTTATAGAGGCACATACAGTAAGTGCAGCCCAGTTTCAGAAGAGGGTGCTGAGTCTCACTCTGCTGGGCGGGGGGGCGGGGTGTTGGTAGAGGAGGTAGCCTATGAACTGGGTGGTAAGGGACCCAAAGTATTGAAGTTCATGGAATTTTAGGGCTGGACAACCTCATTACAGGAAGAAGTAATTACTGGAGAATTTGGACCAAGTTATTGCTTATGGGACTTAAAGCAGCAGAACCTGTCAACTTAGAGGGCACGGGTTCCACCTCCAGATGCTGGGAAAGACCAAAACTTTGGTCTTCAATGCCTTATGTTTGCTGTGGTGAAATTTAAACTTGAAAAGAGGGAAAACTACAAATGGATTTCAGGCCTCGTTCAGTCTTCAGAACAATAGCTACAGGGATTTCCCTGTAGACTCTTTTCCGAAAACCATGACTCCAGTGATGGTGGTTATCAGTCTTCTGATTTGGTGCAGGAGCAGGAAGGTAGGAGCCAGGATGGAAGCAGCTGGGGTAATATTTCAAGTAATTCATGTAATACATGGTTATTTGTCCTGCTTATCTAATGAGTGCATACTTTAAACTTTTACTACGTGGGGACATTGTGGTAGAGGTTATTATCTCGAGTAGTGATGGTCATTTATAGGCATACCTCACTTTATTGTGCTTTGCTTTACTGTGCTTTGCAGATACTGTGTGTTTTTACAAATCAAAGGTTTATGGTAACCCTGTGTTGAGCATGCCTGTTAGCACCATTTTTCTAACAGCATTTGCTCATTTTGTGTCTCTGTCACATTTTGGTAATTCTCACAGTATTTCAAACATTTTCATCAGTGCTATTTGTTGTGGTAGTCTGTGACGTGATTATACCTGGCTGAAAGCTCAGGTGATGGTTAGCATTTGTGTCTAGCAATGAAGTTTTCAGCAATAAAATTTTAAAATTAAGGTATGTACATTGTTAATGCTACACTTAATAGACTCCAGCATATTGTAAACATAATTTTTTAAAAAGATTTTAAGTCCTCTCTACACCCAAGGTGGGCACGCTCAAACTCACAACCCCGAGATCGAGCCTGCCTGGCACTCCAGTAAACATAACTTTTACATGCAGTGGGAAACCAGAAAATTAATGTGACTCACTTTATTGTGGTATTTGCTTTATTGTTGTGGTCTGGAACTGACCCTGCAGTCTCTCCAAGGTATGACTGGACTTAAAAAAGATAGGGATCAGGCCTTGGTCCTTACAGTAACCTGTTTCACTACCACTAGACAACTTGGGTCTTAGGTGACATTCACACTTGACCATATCATTGTGTGTTACCGGAACATGAATCACATCTTACTCCCTCAACCGGTGTACCTCCACACGATGTTGATGCACTTTTCTTTTTCTCATCACGACTGCTACTCTCTTCCAAATGATCAACATCTCTTTCGTATTTGTTCCTCCTTCGGTCTTCCTCTTTCAGTAAATGGCATCATCCCTGACCCACTTGTTCAAGCTAGAAACCTAGCAGTCATCCTTAGTACCGCCTTTCCCTTCATTTCCCTCACAGCACATCTAGTAAGTTTGGTTTCTGAAAGAGCTCTTAAAGCCGTCCACTTCTCTGCATGTCCACCTTGACTGCCATCCAAGTTCAAGCTGCCACTGTCACTTACCCAGGCCATTGGCAATGGAAGATCTCATCCACTCTTGCCCTCTCCAGTGTATCCTCCACACAGCACCCAAAGGATCTTGTACAAATGCATATCTGAAAGCCCTCAGTGACTTTCCTCTGCTCCCTGGATAAAAACCTGACCAATATAAGCTTGTACTCTTTTTCACGCTTTTGTTGTTGTTATTTTTGTTGTTCACTTTTTTAAATGGAGATATAATTCACATAGCAAACAATTCACCATTTTTATCTTTTTCTTTTTTTAAGATTTTACTTAGAGGGAGAGCACAAGCTGTGGATAGGGGCAGGGGGAGGGAGAGAAGCAGACTCCCTGCTGAGCAGGGAGCCTGACACGGGGCCCCATCCCAGGACCTCGAGATCATGACCTGAGCCTAAGGCAGACACTTAACCGACTGAGCCACCCAAGCACCCCAACAATTCACTCTTTTAAAGTGTACACCTTGTTTTTTTGTGTGGTTTTTTTTCTTCAAGTTTTTGTTTAAATTCCAGTTATAATGTTAGTTTCAGGTATGGAATTTAGTGATTCATCATTAAGTGGGTTTTAGCATATTAACTCTTTTGTGTAACCATTACTACAGTCTAATTTGGGAACATTTTCATCACCCCCCAAAAAAACCATGTACCTATTAGCTGTTAGTCCCAATCCCTCCCTCGAGGCCCTGGCAAACACCCATTTACTTAATCATCACTGTGGATTTGCCTGTTCTGGACATTTTTTGTAAATGGACTCCTACAATATTTGCTCTTTGGTGATTGACTTCTTTCATTTAGTAGGGTGTTCTCAAGGTTTTTTAATCCATGTTGTAGCATGTATCAGTACCTCATCCCTTTCTGTGGCTCCGTAATCCACTGAATGGATATACCACATTTGTTTATCCATTGATCAGGTGATAGGCCTTTGGATTATTTACACTTTATGGTCAATATGAATAATGCTGCCATTTTGAACATTTTTGTACATGTTTTTGTGTGGGCATATGTTTTCAGTTCTCTTGGGTATATACCTAGGAATGGGATTGCTAGATTATATGGTAATTCTTTAACTTTTTGAGGGACTGCTAAACTTTCCCACAGTTCTTCCCCACTTCTTACTTTTTTTAAGAGAAAAAAACTTGGGGGGGGCAGTGCCTGGGTGGTGCCATCAGTTAAGCATCTGGCTCTTGGTGTCCACTCCAGTCATGATCTCAGGGTCATGAGATCGAGCTCTACATGGGGCTCCGCGCTGAGCTTGGAGTCTGCTTAAGACCCTTTCTCTGTCTCTGTCTGCTCCTTGCCCCCCCTAAAGTAGATAAATAAATCTTTTAAAAAGTTTAAAAAAATTTAAATTGTGGTAAAAAGCATGTAACATAAACTTTACCATCCTAAACTTTTTAAAGTGTATAATTCAGTATTGTTAAGTGTAATCACATTCTTGTGCAACAGATACACAGAACTTTTTCATCTTGCGAAACTGAATTTTACCCATTAAACAGCAGCCCCTCATTTCTCTCACTCACCTCACCCCTTCTCCCCCCAAGCCCCTGGTGACTAGCATTCTAATTTCTATTTTATGAATTTAACTACTTTAGATACCTTGTATGAATGGAGCCATACTGTATTTTTCCTTTTGTGACTGACTTTTTTCACTGAGTGTAATGTCTTCAAGGTTCATCCATGTGGTAGCATGTGACAGGACTTTCTTCTTTTTTTTTAAAAGATTTTGTTATTTATTTGATAGAGATCACAAGTAGACGGAAGGGCAGGCAGAGAGAGAGGGGAAAGCAGGCTCCCCGCGGAGCAGAGAGCCCGATGTGGGGCTCGATCCCAGGACCCTGGGATCATGACCCGAGCTGAAGGCAGAGGCTTTAACCCGCTGAGCCACCTAGGTGCCCCGACTTTGTTCTTTTCTAAAGTTTTATGTATGTACCGCATTTGTTTATCCATCCATTCATTGATGGATATTTGGGTTGTTTCAATCTCTTGACTATGGTGAAAATGCTGCTGTTAACAGAGGTGCACAAATATCTCTTCAGGACAATGATTTTAATTCTTTGGGCTATATACCCAGAAGTAGAATTGCTAGATCATATGGTAGTTCTATGTTTAATTTTTTGAGGCACCTCGGAAGTTTTCCATAGTAGCTGAACCATTTTACATTCCCATCACCGTTGCAGAAGGGTTCCAACTTCTCCATCCTAGCCAATGCTTTTTTTTTGATAGGAGCCATTTTAATTGGTATGTGGTGGTATTTCATTGTGGTTTAGATTTGCGTTTCTCAGATGATTAGTGATGTTAAGCATCTTTTCATATGCTTTTGGCCATTTGATTATCATTGAAGAAATGTTTATTCAAAGTGATTTCCCAATTTTTACCAAGGTATTTGGGTTTTTGTTCAGTTGTTGCAGTTCTTTATATAGTCTAGATATTAACCCTTATATACTCTAGATACTAACTCTTTATCAGATCTGTGATTTCCAGATAGGTTCTTTTATTCCATAGGTTGCCTTTTCACTTTGTTGATTGTTTTCTTTGATGCGTAGAAGTTTTTTAATTTGATGTCCCAGTTGTCTTTTTGCTTTTGTTTCTTGGGCTTTTTAGTGATATATCCAAGAAATAATTACCAAATCCAGTGTGTCATGAAGCTTTCCCCTATGTTTTCTTCTACGATGTTTATCCTTTTAGGTCTTACATTCAGGTCTTTAATCCATTTTGCATTGACTTTTGTATGTGGTATAAGAATCCAACTTCATTCTTTTCCATGTGGATATCCAGTTTCCCAGTGCCATGTGCTGAAAAGATCTATTTTACTCATTGAGAGGCCTCGCCATCCTTCTTGAAGATCGTTGACCATATACATGAAGGTTTATTTCTGGATTCTATTTTATTCCATTGGTCTGTGTGCCTGTCTTTATGCCTATACTATATTGTTTTCATTACTGTAGCTTTGTAATATCTTTTGAAATCACAAATTATGAGGCCTCCAACGTTGTTCGTGTTCTTTTTTTTTTTTTAAGGTTTTACTTATTTATTTGAGAGAGAGAACAGGGAGAGGAGCAGAGGCAAAAGGACAAGGAGACTCCATGCTGAGTCTGGACCCCAAAATGGGGATCAGTCCCACAACTGAGATCATGGCCTGAGCCAAAATCAGGAGTGAGAATTGTAACTGACTGAGCCATCCAGGTGCCCATGTTCTTTTTCAAGATTGTTTTGGCTATCCAGGGTCCCTGGAGATTATATATGGATTTTAGGGTAGATTTTTCTTTTTTTTAAGATTTTATTTATTTATTTGACAGATCACAAGTAGGCAGAGAGGCAGGCAGAGAGAGAGGAAAGGAAGCAGGCTCCCTGCTGAGCAGAGAGCCGGATGTGGGGCTCTATCCCAGGACCCTGGGATCATGACCTGAGCTGAAGGCAGAGGCTTTAACCCACTGAGCCACCCAGGTGCTCCAAGGGTGGATTTTTCTATTGCTGCAAAAAATATTACTCATTTTATGTGTTCTTTGTGCCGCAGGACCTTTGTATATATCATTTCTCTTGTCTGGTAGACTTCTCTATGGCAGTCAGTGGCCTCAATTCTTACTCATTTCTCAGAGCTCAGCTTGATCATTTCCCCAAAGAAGCTGTCCCTGTCCTTCCCTGGGACATTGCCAGCTTTGCAGGTTCACATAGCATTATGAACCTTTCCTTTATACTCTTATCACAATTGGCTTTACATTTGTATATTAATTTCCTTTGCTAACATATTTAGTATCAACCTTTACATAGTGTTTCGTGAGGGTAAGAACTGTGACCAGTTTTGCTTAGTGCTGTGTCACTAATGCCTTAGTGCCTGATATAAGCCCTTAATACACGAGGATGGAAATAATCTTATTATTTTATATGGATCAAAATTTGAAATGGGTTTTCTTTATTATTTTTTGATTTTTCATTTTACCTTCCATATAGGCATTTGTGTTCTGTTATGGCGTGTGCAGAAATAATTTTTCCAGTCAGTGCCTTGAATTACTGATCCTTGGCATGTGACATGTTGCAGGTTTGTGGAATTTAGTTGTAGGTTGTCCTTCTTATCATTATAATAACAGTTAAAACCAGAGTGGTAAGTTCCTGGCATTGTTTTAAGTGCTTTACAAGCAATCATTCATTATATGCATTTGCTTATTGTAGATAGGGTTTTCCAGAGAAAACAGAGTCAGTAAGGCTGTGTGTGTATGTGTGCGTGTGTGTTTACAGATATGTAAATACCTATAGATTTAATGTTTAGTGTTATTTTTATGTATAAATGTAAATAAATTTCTCCTTACATATAGTAAAACTTCATAGGTATGTGTAGACATATAAACTTATTTTAAGGAAATGACTCATGATTATGGAAGTTGACAAGTCCTAAGTCCTGCAGTCAGCAGCCTAGAGACCCAAGAGAGCCAGTGGTGTAAAGTCTGAGTGGGAAGACCTGACAACCAGGAGAGCTGACATGGAAGTTTGAATTCGAGATCCAGTGTTTCAGTCCAAAGGCAGGTTCAACCAATGTTCCAGCTCAAATAGGCTATTAGGCAGGAGGAGTTCCCCTTTGGGAACGGGGAGGTCGGGGAGGGGAGTCAGTCATTCTGTTCTCTTCAGGCTTTCAGTTGATTGGATGAGGTCCATTAGCATTCGGGAGGACAATCTGCTTTACTCTCTGCGCCAATTCAGATATTAATCTCATCCAGAAATACTCTCACAGACACACCCAGAATGTTTGACCAAGTATCTGGGCACTACATGGCCTAGTCAAGATAATGCATAAAATTAACCATCACACTTACGTGATCATGTGAAGATGAATGAACAGTCTAAAGTGTATATAGATCAAGAATGAAAGACCTTGCCATAAATAACTAATTTGCTACCCTTTCCGTCTATCAGATGAGGGGCTCAGACTGCTACACGGTCTGTAAAGGCTCAGAGAGTCCTAGAACTGGTAAAAAGTCTTAGAGGCCATCCAGTTGTACAGCCTCTTCATTTTACAGCAGAGGAAGTGGACAGAGAGAGGACAAGTGGCTTGTCCAAGATTATTCAGTGAATAGGAGTTCTGAAATATGGAATTCCGGGCCCAGCTCTGTCATCTATGTCTTCCCATTTCCTCTTCTGTGAACTGTGAGGGCTCTTGGGTCATCTATATTTAAGTTTTCTCCTAGCTTTATAATTGTGTAGTATATGTTTTAAGCTTCACAGTCAAGCAGTGGAATTTTTTTTAATGTTTTCTGTTGGGTTTTTTATCAGTGTTATTCCTCAGGCCTTCATCTCTTGATTGCTCATGTGACTGTACTCTACCTCAAACTTCAGTTTCTTTAATGAGTATAGACTAAATTGTCTATACTTTGAATGGGAACAGTGACAAAGTTTAGGCTGTTCATGCTCTTCATTGGCTTTTGATAGTGGTTATACTTTTTGGTTTTACACTGCCCTGAATGATTGGGGATCAAATGTAGACCCGTGCCTTTGTTAGGACTATGTTCTAGAATTAAACTCAACTCTGTTTATATTGACCTTTAGCTAACAGCCGTAGTGGAGGAGAGCATTTTTTGGTAATGCTCAAATAGGATGGGCAAGCTTCCTGGGGAGCACCAGCCCTGCCTTTTTTTGCTAGTGGCCACCTGGCATTATTTTCCAAAGACACTCTTACTGGTGGGTACTCATGAACACGGTTAGCTGCATGGTAGTAGATAGGGAGGCAGCCCTTGGATTGGCTGAGTAGCAGCTGCTAGGAGACAGTAGGGTGCAGTAAGTAGGCAATTCGTATGTGTAAATTTTAGAACCAATAGTATAGTGGAGTAGAATTTGGTGCTTGCTGTGTTTATTACAGTCAGTGATTCAACCAGAGGATAATAGCCAGGGCAAGGGAGCAGTTTCATGAAACGGATTCTATAAATCTTTTTTAAAAGTCATAGTCATTTGTTTATTTAGGTTAGACCCTAGACCTTAATGGAAAGTATCAGTAGAATATATATCCCTGTTTTGAAATACAAGGCAGTGCAATTGAAATACTCTTGTGCAAATTTAGATGTATTACATATGACATATTAAAGATACTAATGAAAGCGATGTAATCAAAATAAAATCAAATGAAACCAGTCGAAAGACATTAATGGATTTATAGAATACATGTATGGAATTAATAATTTCAGTAGTCATGAAATTCATGTTGCATCAGCAGTTGTCTCTTTTACTTCTCAATACACACACCTAGCATTGTGGAAGTTTTCTTAGGAATGGGGCTGGAACCTTGCTGTCCTGGTGCCTCCGTTCACCAGCATTTTCATATTAAAGAAATTATCTTCGTAAAATGTAATATTTGATGCTTATAGAATATATGTGAAATATATGCATAATAATAAGATGAACACCTATATTCCTATCCTATCACCTAACTTGAA
The DNA here is from genome assembly GCA_003697995.1 of Taxidea taxus jeffersonii. NCBI lineage: Eukaryota > Metazoa > Chordata > Mammalia > Carnivora > Mustelidae > Taxidea > Taxidea taxus. The sequence continues at coordinate 5,032 of ML099484.1, read as the reverse complement.
AATGAGACCGTTACCAATATAATTCTACCTACCTGTGTGTTACCTTCTTGTTTCATCCCCCTCTCTCTCCTCCATATGGTCCTGTCTCCCCTCTACTTTGTAACAACTATTTCTAGGAGTCATTCCATTGCTTTAAAAAATAGTTTTAACACATGTATGCAAACCTAGATAATACATTGTTTTGTTTTCTTAATTTGAGCCTTACAGAGATGGTATACTGTTTTTCTCTTACTCTATATTGTATTTCTATGATTCCTTGTAAGGTTTTATGTAGCTATATTTCATTCATTGTCACTACAAAGTAATATTCATTTGGAAATATACCAGAATTTACTCATTTTTCTGTCAGTGGACCTTCAGGTGCTTTGCAGGTGGTTTTTTTTCCTTCTTATGATCAGAAGATGTGTGTCTTTTGGTGTATATTTATAATGGGTTTTACCCTGTACATCTGTGTATGCTTATGTATAGGCTACAGATACACACATCTAAACACACTCACTTGGGCTTAAATATAAGACATGCGCACTTAACAACAGGCCTTGAAATGTGCGGCTGTACAAGAAGAGGTCAAATTGTTCTCCAAAGTGGTTTGACCAATATGCACTCCCATTAGCAATGGGTGAATTCCTTTTGCTCCATATTTTTCGACACTTGGTATTGTCTGACTTCTTATTTTTTGCCAATTCTGTGATTACTAATAAAGTTAAGCATCTTTGCATATGTTTATGGGTCATTTATGTTTCCCTTATGAAGTATTTATGTCTTTTGATTGTTTTTATCGGGTTGTTTATCTTTTTCAGACTGACTTATAATTATGAATCCTTTTTTATTTTTTATTTTTTTATTTTTATTTTTTTTAAAGATTTTATTTATTTATTTGATAGAGATCACAAGTAGGCAGAGAGGCAGAGAGAGAGAAGGAAGCAGGCTGTCCGCAGAGCAGAGAGCCCAGTGCGGGGCTCGATCCCACGACCCTGGGATCATGACCCGAGCCGAAGGCAGTGGCTTTAACCCGCTGAGCCACCCAGGCGCCCCTATGAATCCTTTTTTTAAAAGAATTTATTTATTCATGTGAGAGAGAGACAGAGCACAAGCAGGGGGAGAGGGAGAGGGAGAAGCAGACTCCCCAGTGAGCTGGGAGCCCGACTTGGGGCATGATCCCAGGACCTGGACATCGTGACCTGAGCCAAAGGCAGATACTTAACCGTCTGAGCCACCCAGGCGCCCCTGTGAATCCTTTTTCTATTCGGGGTATTAATCCTTTGTTGGTTATATTTGTTGCAGATACTGTCTCAGTTGGTGACTTGTCCTTTTACCATTTTGTTTGCTGTCTTTTAATAAGCAGGTTCTTAATTTTATTTTATTATTTTATTTTATTTTTTTAAAGATTTTATTTATTTATTTGTCAGAGAGAGAGCAGGAGCGAGCACAGGCAGACAGAATGGCAGGCAGAGGCAGAGGGAGAAGCAGGTTCCCCGCCGGGCAAGGAGCCCGATGTGGGACTTGATCCCAGGACGCTGGGGTCATGACCCGAGCCGAAGGCAGCCGCTTAACCAACTGAGCCACCCAGGCGTCCCGCAGGTTCTTAATTTTAATGTAGTTAAAATGTCAGTCTCTTTACAGTTAGTGCTTTATTTATCTTGTTGAAGCAGTCCTTGGCTATGCCAAAACTGGAGTGCTAGTCACCTTTTTTTTCCTCCAAGTTTTCAAGTTTGGCAAATTATTTCTTGAGCCTCATGTTTCCGATCTTTAAGATCCAGGGACTTGAACTAGGTTTTGTATAACAGCCTTTTACTCTTTGACACTGTATCCTGAAGCAGACTGTGAGGATATGTGCTTGTGTTTTCAGAGAGCGTGGCGTAATGTAGTCATCTCTCCCACTGTGACGTTTCATGTTCACTCCTACTTTCCTTCTCTTTCACTTACTTCCTCACCCTCTTCCTTCCTGTTGTGTTTGGAAACGCCTCCAGTTGAATTCTGCAGCATTCTAGATTTTCTGCGTTGAAGCGGCATTTTGAAATCGAGATTTGTATGGAGAGAATTGTAGCTATGCGTGTGGTTGGCAGAAATAATAGAGAGCCCTCATGTACCCTTTACCCAGTTCGTCCCAAAGGTTACATCTTTCAAAACCAGTATAATGTCAAAGCCAACGTGTTGACATTGATAACAGCCACCAGTCTTACTCAGATTTTTCCAGTTATATTTACATGTGTGTGTGTGTGTGTGTGTGTGTGTGTGTGTGTGTGTTTGATATCCTGGTAAAAGCTGGTCTTGGGTTGTCATACCAGTAGGAGTCGTTTCAAATTCCACCTGGTTTTTAGGAGCTAAAAACTCACAGTGGAAAGGAGGAATGATATTCCTTCTAACACTTAAAAGTGTGCAAGGATGTGCATTAGTTTATATCCCCATAAATAGGACCTTATATTGTTGTCAGGCTGGTAGTCAAGGACATTTGAAGACTGCGTTTATGGAGAGCGACATAGGCTTTAGCTCATGTCTACCTCAAAATATTTACAAACAAACACTCGGTCATCTTTTTTTTTTTAAGATTTTATTTATTTATTTGACAGAGATCACAAGTAGGCAGAGAGAGAGGGGGAAGCAGGCTCCCTCCTGAGCAGAGAGCCTGATGCGGGGCATGAACCCAGGACCCGGGGATCATGACCTGAGCCGAAGGCAGAGGCTTAACCCACTGAGCCACCCAGGTGCCCCACACTCGGTCATCTTCAGTGCATTCATTCATTCACCCCTTTATTGACTTCTGACCAGCCCAGCACTATTCTAAGCACCAGGAACCAAGTGGTGAGTAAAAACTGAAGTGGTCGGTGTCTTTATGGCACTTATAACCTAATTCACAGTTTAGAAATAAGCCAACAACTATTATACTTACTCATTTTCATAAGTTGTGAGTGAAATGAATAGAAACAGAAATAGGGAGCGCCTGGGTGGCTCAGTGGGTTAAGCCTCTGCCTTCGGCTCAGGTCATGATCTCAGGGTCCTGGGATTGAGTCCCGCATTGGGCTCTGCTTGGCGGGGAGCCTGCTTCCTCCTCTCTCTCTGCCTGCCTCTCTGCCTACTTGTGATCTCTCTCTGTCAAATAAATAAAAATAACCTAAAAAAAATCATTAAAAAAAAAAAGAAACAGAAATAGGGCCTGTTTTTGATAAGAGTAGCCAGCAAGTCCCGCCTGCAGAGATAACATTTATTTATTTATTTATTTATTTTTAACAATTTCTTTTTTTTTTTAAGATTTTTTATTTTTTATTTGACAGAGATCACCAGTAGGCAGAGAGAGGAAGGGAAGCAGGCTCTCTGCTGAGCAGAGAGGCCTGATGCAGGGCTCGATCCCAGGACCCTGAGATCATGACCTGAGCCGAAGGCAGAGGCTTTAACCCACTGAGCCACCCGGGTGCCCCTGGAGATAACATTTAAACAGATAACTGCAGGAATGAGGGACTGCTTGCAAACGGGCCTGGGAGTAGATATTGGAACCAGCTTGTTCAGAGGCCCTGAGTTGGGCAAGAGCCTGGCACATGGGGAAACTAAAAGGAGGCTCATGGGGTAAAAGGGCACACTCAGTGGCAGAGTGGGGACGTGGAAGCGAATGAGGTATAGGAACTTCTGGGGCACTGTCTTGGGAACAATTTGAATCTTATAATCTGGACTTCTTGAAGCCGTGAAAGTGACTGGGAGATGTGGAGGGGTAATGGCAGTGAAGTCTTTAATAATCAATTCACAAATATTTATTGAGTACTCTTAAGTGTCAGGCACTATTCTACTAACTCGTGATGAACTGGTGAGCAAGACAGACAGAAACGCCTGTCCCCACGGACCTTACATTTTAAAAAAATTTTTTATGTAATCTCTACCCCCAGTGTGGGGCTCAAACTCACGACCTTGAGATCAAGAGTCCTGTGCTCTACCGACTGAGCCAGCCATGTGCCCCTGACCTTACGTTTTAATGTAGGAGGGTGTTGTTAGGGCAAAGGGTAAACTGATGTAACAGCTCCAAAATGCAACGGCCAGAAAAGGTAAGCGTTTTTTCTCTGGCATAACAGCCCAGAGCAAAGAGACAGCCTCTACTCTGTGCGGTCACTCAGGGTCCCAGGTTAATGGGGCAGTTTTGCCTTCCTCAGCAGTTGAAGGAAACAGGGGATTCAGTGCGAACTTCTTTATGAAAATAACCACTGAAGTTTCTCACATCCCTATTACACACATACCTTTGGAGAAGTCTTTTTTATGCAGTCCACCCTTGCTGCAAGGGAAACACGAAATGTAGTTTCTAGCTGAAAACCCAGGTGAAAGAATGGAAGAACAGATTTGGGAGGAGAGGACAGTCAGTAGACAGGGAAACTGACACTAAACAAGATAAATGTAGGAATATCTTGTATGCAGGGGATGAGTGATGAAGGGAAAATGAAGCAGGGAAGGGAAGATAGAAAGGATCAGGTGGCAGAGGTCGCACTTGGTCACAGGGTGACAAAGGAAAGCTTCGCCTAGGAGGTGCCATTTGAAAAAGCCCTGAATGGAGTCTGTGAGCAAGAAATAGCCTTTCTGAATTGTTGTAAGGCCTGCTACCACAATGCGAGGCTGGTTTTAATACGCTTGGATCTTAGACCTTATCTGAAAGTAGTTAGTGGAAAGGCATCATTCTGCCGGTTTCATTTACGGCAAGTGATACAAGAAGGTCTTAACCAGTGAATGCTGGATTGATGGATTAGGAGGCTAGGACCCGGATCGAGGCATTTGTCACCGATTTTGGATTACGGGATTTTGTCTTGACTCAAAAGATGTAAGTTTAGCTCCCTGAGAAAGAAGGAAGTAAGATCCCTTTGCAACACTCTGACAGGTCAGAGAGTTGCACATACTTGTTTTAGGGGGATTTTTAGGGAGGGGGGTGTGATTTTTTTTTTTCTAAGAGTAAGAATTATTTATGATCTGAGCCTGCTGTAGAACTCTCATTAATTTTAGTCAGTTGTTGTCAGTGCAGTTTTGAGGATGTGGTGACATTAAAAAGAATGTCCCCCCCCCC
>ML099483.1:95788-149262 GCA_003697995.1 Taxidea taxus jeffersonii | reverse complement strand
AAAAAAAAAAAAAAAAAAGACCAGAAATACCATCAGTCTTCCTATATTTAAAGATTACTATTTGTGAATTTCCATGTTTTTGTTTGGTGGCTATCATTTTTGGACCCAGCTCCGTGGTCATTAGTTCTTCTGTGAGAACGGGTGGGGGGTGCAGTAGGGAATGGGAATGAATTCCATGTTCTTCCTTGATAGCAATTCTCATCAGAAATGTCGTTTTGAGAGGAAAGTATGATCGCTGTGGGAAACGATGTGTTTAAATGGCCCTACCGAGCAGCTTGGCCTGTACATTCAAATGTGGAGGAGGAAGAGCATTTTCAAGCAAAGGCTGGACCCGAGTGACCTGAGAAAAGCACTTTCACATTCAATAACTGAGGCTCTATTCTTGGAAGCTCCTCAACTTTTCTCTTTTTTACCGATCTTGATAGACATCCTTCTAAAGTAGACTTCACATTTACTTCTCTCACATCCCTTTCTAAATGGCTCCAAGTGAAAATTGTAAATATTGACTCTTGGAGTGGGCCTCATGGCCATGACACCAGGCAGGAACAAGCCAGCCTTTATACGAATTGTCCGACGCCTGTCCGCAGTCTCTTGGTTCCCTCCACCCCTCCCTCCCAGCTGGGGCTACTGGGTCTGTACACCTGCATGCTATGGACCGTCTACGGGCACTCAAGCTGCTGGAAGCTTGGAACTAGCGGCGCCCACCTATTAGGAGGGAGGAGAGCCAGGCCTGGAGGTTTCCCTGCGAGTAAAAGACACAGACTTTGTGACCCCTCTTTAGCCAACTCCCTTCCTCTCAGCTGTGTTTTGACAGGTGTGCTCACAGGGTAGAGCTGAGCTGCAGAGAGGTGAGATACTTACTTTAAAATCTCTGTCTTGTCAAACAGAGGCCACACTCATTAAACAACAGTAGAGAAAGGGGCCGTGGAAACCATCTGTGTGCTTGGTAACTGAGTAGCGTGCAGGACTCAGGGTGAGCCGTCTGAGTGGCCGCCCCAAGGACTCCGGGGGCCTTGACCCCACGTCCAGTGAACTACACTGGCCACTGGTAACCTGGCGCACCTCCCGCCAGGAGCCGAGGGGCTGCAGCTACCCAGTTGCTTTTATAGAAAGACTCTGGGGTCTTCCGTACCCCAACTCTGAACCATCTCCGGACAGACAACAGTTAGACGTAGGCAGTTCTTTGTTTTTGTGGTAGTTTTTGGTCTTGTTTATGCTAAGAAACAGGAAGGAAATCAACATTTATCAGATACCTACAGCATGCTGGGTACTTTCTGCCACACAACCCTCTCTTGCCTCTTGTCACTAGGGAGCAGGCCTGTCCCTGGGGCAGGCCGGAGAACTTGCTGGCAGCCATGAGGAAGACGGGCTACTCCCAGCCCGTGTGGGTCTGGAGTCTACGTTCTTCGCACTTCAAGTGCTACCAATTATGTTTACTGCTTGTCTCTGACATTCTGGAAGGAGTTTCTCCTCAGGGGCATTTTGGCTCATCTGCCGTCTCAGCCAGGGGTTGCTGTGGGCAAGCAGGCTCTCTGGCCGTTGAGGAAGAAAGCAAACAAGAGAGGGCGAGGAGGGGCCGGCGTGCAGCCCCAACAGAACTGGAGGACGAGGAGGCATTTGTCTTTCAGACCCTGTAAGTTCTGCTCCAGGGTACAATGATCTCAGACTTCTAAGACTTTTTATTTTTGATGTTTCAATTTTCTTGTTTTCTTCCTCTTCACTGGGAAAGGATTTCATGTTCGTATCTATGGGGTTTTAACAGCATTTGACACTGTTATTCATTTCTGTTCTTCTCCCATGGTTTCCATAACACTATATTGATCTGCTACTTCCTTTCCTTTTAAAATGTTTACTGTCTTTTCTCCATCTGCTTAACAGCCCCTTGTTCCCAAAGCTCAACTGAGGGACTTGTTAACCCTGAAGGCTTGGCCCTCAGCTTTCCTACTTTAGAAAGTCCCAGAAAATCCCATCTACCGATACCCTCTAACGACTTCAAAATCTCTATATCCTTCCCTGACTGCTTGCCTGCCCTTCGGTCTCATAATGCCAGACGTCAGGTGAATGCCAGGACATAAGTTTTATGGCTTAAATCTGTTTTCCCATATACTGTCTCATGTATACTTTTCAAGCTAGACCTATTACCCCATTTACAGGTCAGAACACGGACACTCAGAGACAGAAAGCAGTCTGTTGAGAATTATGGTTATATAATAGTGCCGGACCTCAAATTCAGGTCTTCTGGTTCTGAACCCAGTGGTTCTGGTGCCATTAGAATGTCCTACTATTGACGAGGGAAGAATTATACCGCATGTCTGAAGGAAAAGCCACCGCTTGCTCCTTGTTCACTCACATCCAGGTTGGGTCATGTTCTGCCAATATTCTGTCACCTGACCCTCTTACGTCTGTTTCCGTCTCTGGACAGGCTCATCCTATAGGCACTGTCCTATTAGAAGGGGACTGGCGGGGGCCAGGGGCCATGTCTACTCCCACGGTGGAGAAACAGAAGTGGGATTCTTTTAAAAAAAAAAAAAAAAAAGCAACCCTACTCTACACAGCTGAATCCACTTTGTCTTAAGCCTCCCATGCCCATCATTTTAGGTCTGAGGCAACTACTAATCATTCACACCTGATGTAATTCAAGATGCTTCCACTGCCTCTGGGAACTGCTTTTCCACCTGTCCTACACCCCGATGCCAGCTTAATTGCCTTAACTGTACCCCCTGTTCTAGCCCATACGGACTAACCAAGGTCTCCTGGATAAAAGTACACTTGCTGCGTTCTAGTGGGGGCAAGTCAGATGAGGCCTATCTAGCTTCTCCTTCTAAAGAGGGTATGGTACAGCCGTCAGCTCTGGTTAAAAGACCAAGACTCGAACACAAAGGTGAAGTTCATATACACAGAACACTTAAGGACAGAAGAAAAGAATCAGACAGGAATAAAAAAGAGAGGGAGGTTCCAAAAACCTTTCATAAGAAGTACCTTAAACTGGTCACACCTCAGTGGAGCCTGATGTGAACTCAACCAACAATTAACTTCTCATTCGGCCTGCCTGCTGCCCTTACGATGGAACAGCCATTCTTACTGGCCCATCTCATTCAGGACCCCTTACCAATACTCTGTGATGGGGAAACTCGTTTCCAGAAGCCAAGTGGTTCTCTTGACATATATCATTAATTAGTTTCATGGAAAACCAGGTTTGATTCTTTAAATGTTCAACTTACTAAGTCATCGCTCAAACTTAGCTCGTGGAAAAATTAAGCAGAAATCTGCAGAGGAGTACGTGAGCAGGTGCCAAGCAGAGGAAAGAGAACAGAGGAGAAGGCGTGTAGGAATCCCAGGCCTAGAGGAAGGCTTTACCAGGCGGAGCCATGTCTCACGTGTGTGCGTGCACAGGTATGCACATGCAAACACACACACACACCCGATCTAAATTTACACATGTGGGCATATGTGTATGAATTCGGTTTAAGCAGCAGGGCAGTTTAAGACTTCTACAAAAAGAGGAGAGAGAGCCGCTGTCCGAACCCCAAAGACAGTGACCATGATTGTTTTCGACCACGGGACTGGGTCCTGGCCCGTGAGAGTTAAGGCATCTTTACCATTAATATGACCTATGACATTTTAATGATTTAAAAATCAGTTATGACTTGGTATGAGAATAGGACTAAATGGATTATCAGTCAAATAAGAAAAGAGTTTGTGCCAAAAGAGACTCTTAATGTCATAAAACAAACTGAGGGGGGTCGGGGGGGAGAGGGTTTGGGAGAGGGTGGTGGGGTTACATTATATGTTTAAATAAAAAAAGCTTAAATATAAAAAATAAAAATAAAAAAAAAGAGTTTGTGAGTTTGTACACTGATTTACCAAGACTCTGAGTTGCCCTGACTGACCCCTGTGCCAAGAGAAGGGGATTTCAAGAAGGAACGACGAACTCTGCCCTAGAAAGTTCATCACTGGGAAAGGTCAGCCAACCCAAGGTTCGTGGTATAGTGTGAGGAGTGTGGAGCAGGAGGCTCAGATGGAGAGAGGATGACTACCTAACTACTTAAGCTTTGTTTTCTTTTCGTCTCCTAATGCACCACTTTTCTTCAGCAGATAATGAGAAGGAGGTCGTGAGATCAAGGGCCTTGCTTTGCTGATGTGTCTCCCCCGCTGACCCGTCCTGAGGTTTCTGGCTGGCTAAGCTGCAGGTCCAGGGACGGCTCTATCTTCTCTCCCCCGCGGCCCGTTCACCTGGCCGTGGCAGAGAAAGGCCACAGTGGCTCCAGGGGCCGCGCGGACAGGACAGTTGGGCCACCAGCTGCATCTTTTACTCTTGTCTGTGTTTTGCTCATGAGGGGCCACACCCTGTGGTCAAGAAACACGACATTTAGACAGGCCGTGCTGCTCACTGGGCCTGCAGGCCCGCGGCGGGGCGACAGGCCCCCGGGCCTCACCCGAGGAGTGGGTGGTTTTTGTTCCAGGGCTCAGGCTGAGGCAGGAATGCTGGACAGCTGGGCTTCCGGAATTCGCTGAGGTGAAGAGCCAGTTTTGTCTTAATCTCCAGTCTGTCCCAGACCAAACTGAGTAACTGAGAAAACCATGGCGTGTCTGGATGCGGTAGCGATGTCAAACTGCTGCACAGGTCTCGGGACGCTTCTCTCAGTGCCGGTGTCTCTTCAGTCAGGCCTGAAGCGGGTCTGCAGCCGCACTCGGAGCCTCCGGGCAGGCCTCCTGGCACACTCCCGTGTGTGCTGTCCCCCGCCGGGCAACTGGGCCGCGGGACCCTCCCTGAGGGCCTGTCCGAACAGTGACAAGCCATCCACCACCTTTCCGTGCGGCTGGGGCTGGCCCTGTGCAGATCCTTACGTACCTTTCCTAATGCCCTCTGTCACCTCTTAGGACAAAGAGCCAGTCTGTACCACACCCTGGTTACCTCTGCTTCTGCTCCAGGAGTCCCCTTCTCACTTCTTCTCGGGACATTCCTGCTACCTCCCGTCTCCAGCGAAATCTGGCCTTCTCTCGTAACCACGCTGAGGAGAAGCTCCCCGTTTTCCCAGAGCCGCACCCCCCACTGGAAGCTCCTAGCATCCAGCCACCTCACCTCTGTCCCGCCTCTTCGCTGTCATCCACACAGGCTCCTGCTCCAGGCCTCCTCTCCATGCGCATCTCTGTGATCACCCAGTGCCGCTGCATCATGTACAAGGACGACCCACCCAGCACCCACGTCCCTGCAGCCAAACCCCGGACCTTCTCACCTATCCGTGCTCCGCTCCCAAAACAGTAACTTCCGAAATCCTTGTCTCAGACCCAATTTAAAAATGCATCGATTCAGAGGGAGCTGTGCACGCTGCTTACGGTCCAGCATGGTCGGGTGCTGGTAACACGGAGATGAGCTTTGCGGCGCTGCCTCTCTCGACTACCCCACAACCTCCCGTCTCCTACAAAAACCCTATCCTGACATCTTCACTCATGAGACAGTCCTGCTTTTGCAACTACTTAAGACTCAGGGGTAAATACCTCCATTTCTGGCCTTCCCTGCTCCGCACTCCTCTTACTGAGCGCTGTCTGCGCCCTTTCCACCCGTCTCGGAAGAGGTGGGCTCCTTTTCTGCAAAGCTTATTCCTTGACTGTGTCCCGGACACCATGCTCCTGAGCCACCACCACGAATTCACTCTTCCACCTCTCCTCTGTAAATTCCAATCTCCACTGGTTCCTTCTCATCATGCTGGAGAATCCCTTATCGGCCCAAGCACCCCCTTGACCACCACCCCTGCCCGCTACTTCTCATTCGCTCCTCTATTTTTCCAAACTCTGGAAGAGGCCTGGCTCAACTTCACTGTCGCTGTCAACCCGCGGACACCAGGCTGCCGTCTACACTGATGCATGCATGCTGCCTTTACTACGCTAACACAGTGCACCAGGACGCTGCAGGACGCTGATGACCAGAGAAAATGCCTTCCAGCCTCTTGGCTCACCTGCCACCCTGCCTTCCCAGTGCCCCTCCCACCCGGTTCTCACCCTCCCTCTCTGCAGGTCCTCTCCCATTACACACACGGCCAGCAGCCGCCTGCCACTCCCAGGCCACGCGGCCCACGCGCCTGCATCCGCCAGGATGGCCCTTCCCAACTCCAGCCTCTCATTTTCGGCTGCTAACTATCTCCACCTGCTTATCCCATAAACACCTCAAACGCAATATATTCAAACTCACTGTCTTTCCACCATGTCCAGTCCTCTTAAGTTTCTGTTCCCCACTCGGCTAGCCTAGCCAGGAATCACAGGGACCTCTGCACCCTTCCCCGAGTTTGTGTCCATAGAGGCCTGCTGATGCTACCTCTGAAGCAGTTCTAGGGCTGGGCCTCTCCTCTCCCTCCCGCCTCCTCCTGACTCAGTAACTGATATTACCTTGCCTGGACTAGTTGCCCCAAAGGGTTTTCCTACCCCTGGATTCCTCCTGCTTAACTCCTCCTCCCCTCTGCCAGCAGACCCACAGCCTCACTGAGATGACGCCGCGTGCTTCAAATCCTTGCGAGGCTCTCCAACAGTAATAGGACGTACTTTGAACGCCTCCCATGCAAAGCTCCTTTTTTCCCCTGCCTCATGCCCTGCTACTGCCTTAACCCGTGCACCCTAAAAAATGCAATTTAACAAATTATTCCCTGCATTCTGAATGCACCCCATCTGTCCAGGTGCACAGAGTTCTCTCAGTCTGGGACATCCCTTCTTTGTTATCTCTGGAGCAAATTTCTAGGAGCGCTTCAAGACCTAGCTCTGGGACATTTCTGTAGAACCCCACACAAGGGAGGTATCCTACCTGCCTCCCGGCCTGACTGCAAACTCCGAGGCACAACCACCCCCCAACCCCAGCCCCATTCAGGCAACTGCAGGGCCTCACACAGAGGCCGGTCCATCACAGATGCTCGAGTGTTTGCCGAGCTGACCTGGGTGCATGCAAGGCTCTTTCTCTCTGACAACAGAAGCGCGTTTTTAACCCGGTGTCCTTGGTGATGGCGCTACATACAGACCAGTTACGGAGCTGGAGGCCCGCTGACGGGAGGAGGTAAACATGACCACTGTTGGGCAGACACAGGCCAGAGCACTTTTGCTTTCCGTTGTTCGTCTTTCTGGAGTTTTTGCTTTTGTAACCACACTCCTGTTTCTTCGATAAAAATAACAACCGTATAATTCTTCGTTGGTTAGGAATAACCTATTGCTATGTCTACGAACCGCAAACTGCATTTTCTGTACATTTGAACAGATGGGTCGTGTTTGGAGAGCTTAGCCTCCATCAGGCTGTGCCATCAGTGTGTCCCCATGCCCGGGGGCGACTCCGAGGGGACGGGGGCCAGCTGCAGGGTCACTAGCCCGCAGAGCCCACAGCGGCCCTGCAGAGAGAACGGATTTGCTTCGACAAGTTTGCCTACTCGCAGAGATCACTCTGATTCATTGTGTATGATTTTTTTTTAAGTTAAGAATATATTTCAAAAAAAAATGTGATTTTATTTCTTCCAATTCCCTGACATGGGCATGGAAGCAAGCCTTTGGAAGCTCTTTTGGCCAGTTCATAAAAACCAGAATTTTAATACAGTAGATTTTCACGCACACATGTGCATGCATGCACACACACACACACACACATTCAGTTAAAGGAAGTGGGCCTGTATGCCAGACATCCCAGTGCAGAAAGGGTGAGGACAGTCGTGCGCCAGAGTCAGGGACTCAGACCTCAAGGAGGTAACCCGCAGTACATGGCAACAGACTGAAGGGGCACGTTAGCCTGCGTGGATCACGGACAGATTCTCTCAGAGGCCAGAGATGAACATCCATCAATCCTTGCTAAAAACATCCAACGGCTGCGTGGTACAGAGACATATTTTGCTGTGGTATGTCATTTCCTCGGTACTGAACTATAAAAGCGTACCAGAGCTGAATTCTAGTGCTCTTTCTAAATGGGAGCTGAGTCACAGGTACCTCGATGCTGTGTCTGCAGTATAATGTGGGTGACTCACGCCTGTAAAATTCTGAGAGAAAGTACCAACCGACCCGTTGCTTAGTCATCTTTTGCATGGATGCTGGGTTCATGAGCTCTGTAAACTATAATGAGCGATCTAGCCTTTTACCATCTCTTTATTCTTTTCTAAACAGTACAAATTACATCTCTAAAAATAACTTCATCTATGCAAGTGAGTCACTTCGACCTGACAAGCTTCCACAAGTTACCCAGCTAAACTGTAATATTTACTTGTGAAGGGACAAATCTTTGTCATATCAGACCTATTTTTTTTATTTTATTTTTTAGATCAAAATTTGGTAGGCTTAGGGAAGGGAGGAGGGTTTCATCAAATTGTTTTCATGAAAATATGGCTCTCTCTTAACCTCTGACATGAGCAGGGTTTTGAGGTGCCTGTGGGGGGTGTCCTTTGAAAGCCGTTTCTAAGAGCATATATAAACAAAAATTTTAGGGGTGCTGACATGGCTAAGTCGGTTAAGCATCCAATTCTTGATTCCAGCTCAGGTCATGATCTCAGGGTTGTGAGATCAAGCCCTGCTTGATTCTATCCCTCTCCCTCTGCCCTTCCCTTTGCTCATACTCTCTCAAAAAATAATAAAAAATAATAAATAAAACCCCAATCTTAATATTTCAATCTTAATATTAAAGATGAATCGAAAGACTCTGTACTGTTCATGAGGGGGTGCTTACAGACCATTGATGGAGAACTATCCATGATCTTACTTACTTTAAAATCCTGAACTGTGAATTTATGATGTTTCTGACAAAGGAACCAGACACGCTAATAAATGCATATGTATTCAACATGAGTCTTTACTGTCCCAGTGGCTGATTTCCCTCATCACGCCCTGGGTTCTCTGGCTCTATAACTCAGCGTTGGTCTGCACCCACTTGCTGGGTAGCTGTCCAATCCTCGGGCCTGCCTGCTGGTCTTAGCCTTCCTGGGGCTGGAATCACCAGCCCTCACCAGCCCCACCCCAGGCCCGTCCCAGTTAGGCAATAAGCACGATGACTTTAACCAGCGGCAGGAGCAGGTTACCTGCATGGGGCTTATGCCTTCATAAATTAGGCAGCAATACTGAAATGTCAAAGCACTGGTGATCTGAGCTCTGGCTGAAGCCAGAGAAAGCTGGAAGGGTTTCTTATCAGTGCTGGGCAGAACGGAATTACTGCTACCTCTAGGCCTAGAAAGCTCCCAGTGCTGTTTCAGCTTCTCCTTTAAGAGATCAAGCACGTGGCCTCAGTCCGAGGGCCCCGTAAACAACAGTTTCCAGGGAACAAGGTGCTTTAGGAGACAAAGATGAAATCACTGGTCCTTTCGAAAATTCCCCAGGAAATGGCCTGCCAAGCCCACTGCCTGGCTACCACCAGGGCAGAGGCTGAGTCACCTAAATCCTTCCTGACTCCTGTTCACTTGCCTTGTCCTGAGGAGGCCAGGTGGAGTCACCTGGACCCTGCTCTTCCCCCTGGTGAGCAGCCAGCCCCGCGAACACCGCTGTCCGTCTGGCCTGCTCTCTCCTGCTGAGTCTTCACTCATTCGGCCTCAGCCCCGGCCTGGCCAACAACACTGGGCCACGACCCACAGGAGCTCCCCTTCGCTCCCATACCCTCCTGCAGGCTCTGCCACATACACCCTGGCTCCCCTGGAGGACACAGGGTCCCCTTGTCTCCCTTTCCCCCACAAAACTGATGTTCTTTCACCTAAGCCTCTCTTCTCTCACATGAAATGGGACAACCAACCACTGCCTTCCCAGGTAGTGATGATCAAAAGCGACCCTGGAAGTGAAAGTGTGTCACAGGCCACAAGTGCCCTCTGACTGCCATTTTCCCCCACCCTCAGCCCAGGCCTAGCACAAGGCTGTGGGGCCTCTGCCACATGCCTAATCCTACCCAGGCACTGCGCAAAATCACATCGCAATGTAATGTATCATTTAGATGTTGCCTTGGACCTTGGCAAGCAAATGAACTAGAATAATGAAGCAAATACACATGACAATTAAAAAATCATCCCAGAAAACATATGTTAAAGTCTCATATTTACATTATTTGGATCAAGATGGGGGTGATCAGGTTAGAGAGAAAACTGGAGACAGGTTTTAAGAAATGGTGCAAAAAAAATATGGAGGTCAAGGAGAGACCGCAAACAGGGACAACAAAGAGGTCAAGGCCAAGTGAGAGGGAAAGTCTGATGGACAAAGTGAGCCTGTCTACTGAGAGGGGCCAGCGGGTGCTTCTGAGCAGAGAAGACACAAAATGGAAGTGGTATTTCAATATGATAATTTGGTGGCAGGTGCAGAGGCAAGAGACAAACCAGCTGGCCAGTGAACTAGTCCTAGTGTGAAGGGACGGATCATATCCTCCAGGGTGGGGGCATGGGAATGGCAAACATAGGGATAAATAACATCTTCCATTTTTACAACAGTGATGGTGTCTAGTTTGCCCATGTGATTTACTCCTCCACCCATGTGGAGTGGGCAGGATAAGCACCGGTCCCATTTCATAGATGCGGAGCAGTCTGGGGGCCAGTACATAGTGAGTATGGAAACGCCAGCCACGTTTTCGGGCTGTGAGGCACGGTCCTTCCACTGTCCGTGCACTTGTCAAGCAAGACTAGCTTGACACTAGAGAGTGACTAGACACTCATCAGGAAGCTGTTAATACACAAGTTCAGCAACCTCCTCCCGTCACCTCTAATTCTGACTGAGTAGCGCAGAAGGTGATGGGAAAGGAGAAAGGCCGGGGGTTTGGGGGCGGCAGGCCTTTTCAAGGTTCTGGGGGTTTCAGACATTGAGTCAGGGCTGGAACCATAGGCTATCCTGTGCTGCATCACGTGGGTCCCCAACAGAAAACCGGGGGAAGAGAGGAGGGGAAATTATACACCACACCGTGGCTTAGAGGCTCTGTTCACGGAGTCTGGTCCTGTCATTAAAAGCTGGGTGAAGCGGATGTTCAATCTAGGGAATCTGGTAAAAACGATCTCCTACACTGGGATGTTGTGTCAGCTCTTATCTTTTATCTTTGCCAGCCAGAGTAAAAGAAGTTCTACGGCATTCCAGAAGATGTGTTGAGAGCAGCGGCTGGGAAGATGACTTCCAGTGCTGGGGGCCTCTCCCTCCCAGCTCGGAGTGGGCACGGGTGCCGCTGGGCCCTCCTGGCTCCCATGTCTAAAGCTCTCATTACTCCACGTGTTGCCTCAGCCAGGCCACTCCCTGCTTCGAGCAGCTTGGTGAAGACTTCTCTAAGCTTCTCAGAACCTTCTTCAGTGTTCCACAGAACTTAGCAGTGTCTACCCCACGGAGGGTGTTCCAGGTCTCTCAGACTTCAGGGCTAGCCAGCGAGCAACTTGACAGCAGGCCCCCTGGAGATCACCTCAGACTTCTGACTCCGGAGAGGCTCAGTACGTCTCTGTTTATCCTGTGTGGTGGCCACAGAGTCCAAACTGAATAAAGCTGGGTCCAGTTCTCAGCTTTTCGCTACACCCTCAACCACCCTTTGGAATAAAAGTAAATTTCTGTCAAACCACACCTTCACTGGACTGTCCCGACTTACCCTGAGGGCCGAATCCTTAGGTTGAGCCCAGTGAGCCTTCCACTTACCTCCAAGTCTTTGCCTAACCCGTAGGTTGCCCCTTTATCACATGGGGTTCACCCTCCCCTCTAGCTCCCTAAGCTATAAGTTTTAAAAGAGTTTGCCTTGATCGACCATATTCCCAAGAGATATCCACATTACCTCACCAAGCAGACACGATTCTAAACCAAAGCAAAAACCTTGCTATTCCATTCAGCTTGTACAACTTTATCAGGGAAAGAGGTTTGGCTTCTATTAAGCTTACTGAGGACAGCTCTGAACAGTTTGGTCATGGATCTCCACTGCTGCTTTCATGAATGGAAAACAGGACTAACTACTGGAAAGAATCTCTTGGCCTATTCATCACACCACATGCTTCCTTCACTGTGAAATCTTAAAGGTCCTTACATGTTTTCCCAAAAGAATTCTCCCAGTTCTCTAACTGGCTAACACAACTCTCCCTTGTCCTCCCCTCTTAAAATGTGTTTGTATTTATGGTTTCTGTATTCTGCCTACACACATGCCAACGGGAAGTTAACGCCCTTAATAGCAGGAATCACCTCTAACATCGACCATGCTCCTAGAATAGGATAAGCGATCATCTAGAATTATTAAATGCTACTGATTAGCATAAATGTTTTAAGCGATGGGCAATTACCAAGCTTGAGCACACATCTGTGAAACTTGTAAAGCCATTTTAAACTTGCCATTTTCAAATCGATTGTTAACCTGCGTGGCTGGCTATTTCCCTTTTAACTAATGGCTCCAGAAAGGAAAGACTTGGGGTGACACATGCTTTTTGTATTTATCTAAAATCTTTTCCAATACTGCAGGGTTGCCTCGGTTTCAATATGTTAATGGAACTCTTGCTGTAAGGGGCACGGACATTTACCATACAATCCAAGTGATTCATAAATTCAGCACAATTCTTAACAAAATCCCAATGGCATTCTTCACAGAAATTCTTAAAAATCCTAAAATTTAGGGGCACCTTGGTGGCTCAGTTGGTTAAGCATCACCCTTCAGCTCAGGTCATGATCCTAGGGTCCTGGGATCAAGCCCCGCATAGGGCTCCCTGCTCAGTGGGGAGCTTGCTTCTCTCTCCCCCTCTCCCCTGCTTGTGCTCGTTCTCTCTTTCTCAAATAAATACATAAAATCTTTTGAAAAAAAAAATCCTAAAATGTATATGAAATACAAAAGACCCAGCATAGTCAAAGCAATCTGGAGCAAGAAGAGCAAATCTGGAGGCATCACACATCCTGATTTCAAAATATATTACAAAGCTATGGTAATCAGAATAGTACGGTACTGGCACAAAAACAGACACATGGACCAATGGAACAGAAGAGTGAGCCCAGAAATCCGTGCATTTATAGCCAACCGTCCTTTGACTGATAATCCAAGATTATCAGCAATATACAAGGGTGGAAAGGACAGTCTTTTTAATAAATGGTGCTGGGGAAACTAGATATCCACATGCAGAATGAAACTGACCCATAGCCAATCATATGTAAACATCAACTCACAATAGAGTAAGACCTGAACATATGACCAGAAACAGTAAAACTGCTACAAGAAAACAAAAGAAAAAATCTTTTTTTTTGGAAAAATCTTCTTGATATTGGTCTGGGCAATGATTTTTTTTTTTTTTAAGATATGATATCAAAAGCACAGGTAACTAAAGAAAAAATAGACAAGTAAGACTGCATCAAACTACAACATTTTAAAATAGAACTACCATATGATCGAGCAATCCCACTTCTGGATAGATATCCAAAGGAAATGAAGAGATATCTGCACTCCCATGCTCACCGTAGCATTATCCACAAAAGCCAAAAGAGGCAAAAAATCTAAACATCTGTCAACAGAGGAACGGATGGAGAAAATTCAGTATAGAGACACAATGGAATATTATTCAGCCTTCAAAAAGAAGGGAATCCTGCCATTTGCAACAAAACAATTAAACCCAGAGAACATTAAACTACAGGCAATAAGCCAGATACAGAAAGACAAATACTGCATGCTTTTACTTATATGAGGCACCTGAAACTGTCAGACTCATAGAGGCAGGGAGTAGAATGGTGGTTGCCGGGGACTGGGTGGGGAAGGGGAAATGGAGAGATGCTGGCCAAAAAGCACAAAGTTTCAGTTGTACAAGATAAATAAGTTCCAGAGCTTTAATGTACAGCATGGGGATTACAGTTAACAACAGCACATCATACATCTGCAGTCCGGTAAGAGCGTGGCTCTTGTGTTCTCACTGCCCCTACACACAGAGAAAAGAACGGTAACTGGGAAGTGATAGGGATGTGGCCGATCAGCTCGCCTGGGTCATTTCATGGTGCGTACGTGTATCTACACATCAAGTTGTACACCTTAAATACAGCCGACCCTTGAACAACATGGGCTTGAACTGTGTAGATTCACTCATATGCAGATTTTTTTTCAATAAATCCAGTACTGCGAACGTACTTTCTCCTCCTTATGATTTTCTTAGTAATATTTTCTTTTTCTAGCTTAACTCACTGTAAGAATAAGTGTATAATACATAAAACATACTAAGCATGTTAACTGACTGTTTATATTATTGGTAAGGCTTCTGGTCAAGAGACTATTGGATGTTAAGTTTTGGAGGAGTCAAAAAAATCCACTTAAAAAAGTGGATTTTTAACTGCACGATGTGGGGGCAGGGTTGGTCATCAGCTCTGCGAACTCCCCATTGTTCAAGGGTCAACTGCACATGCAACTTGAAATATTCAATTACGGATCAACCAAGCGGGATTGAGCTTGTTTCCTTTGCAGCGTTATTGACAGGCTGACCTCTCAAAACTTCCTGGAAAAGAAAACCAGGAACTATTTGAAGACTGAGACGTAGTCACATCACTGCAGTTGGAAGCACAGCCATCCCTGTGGGGCCCATGTCACGTGGAGAGGAGGTGATACTGGGTCACCACCTGGGTGGGTGAGCCCTTGAAGAAGCAATCTCCCCGATGCACCAGGAAGTGGCCCTGGTGGCAGGTGGTGGCTCTGGTCCAGCTTGAGGCCCAACCAAATCAAATACATGCAACTTCCCTGCATCTACAAAAACCTCCCCCAGTTGGATGATGGGTGAAAACTCTAAGCCCTTGGGTTTGTGTTCTTTGGAAGCATTCCATACGTATGAAGCAGCCTCTTTTCATCTCAAACACTACAGACAAGCTGGGCACTCCACGGAGATCTAGCCGTGGATGGCCATATTCTGGCCTTCCATCTTCTAACTAGAAAAGCCAAGTAAGATGCCCTGCATGCTTTTCTGCACACAAGGCTCCAGAACATTATATGTGTATGTCAACTCTGTGTTCATGCACTCTGTGCGTAACTGACTCCTAAATCCCCGGGAAACAGGGCAAGATCACATCATGACAAGAATCAAGAGATAACAGCATTCTATCACTGTGAAAGATAAAAGCAAGGCAGAGCAGAAAGGGCTCCGAGTTTGAACACTTGGGACTTGATTTAAATCATTCTGCATTTATCATCTGTGGGATCTTAGGCAAGTTACTACACCTTTCTGCCTTCTATCTTTTCATTTGTAGAATGGTAATCACGATTTTTATCTGGCAGGACTGTAAGGATGACATGAGATAAAGCACATAAACTATCTAGCAAAGTGACTGTCTCCTAGCGGGGGTTCCATATATGACAATGATCAGTGTGATTTGAGTTGAGGGCCAAGATACTTTCTCTTCCATAGAAACAGCAGAAGGGGTTCAAAAGATTGAAGTAATAATGAAGCCATGTGGGCGAATGGCAGGATGACCCTATGTTCACAAGCAGAAGACAAAGGTGGCATCTGGCTTTGGTACAATTAAATACGTGTCCAACAACAGCTGTGGCCCAAACCCCCACCACAGTGGAAAGGCCGCAAAGGAGGTGCCAGATACCACCCCTTAAGGAGCCTGTTCCTTGGTCTGGCCCTTTTTTAGAGCTAATTTCTGGTACAGTAAGATGTAGTGATGATTTTCTCATTTTAAGTTCCATGAGGGAGGGACCATATCTTACTCATGTACCTGATACCGGGGCTGGCCCAAGACAAGGGTTCAATAAATGGTTTAACTGAATTAAAATAGTAGGTTTAACTGAATCGTTTAATTGACTTAAAATATTAGGAAACCCATTTTCCAGGGCAGAGTAATGGGAAACAGCACACTTGCTATCAGTAACACCAAGGCGGTATTCCTTCCAGCACTGTGTGATCTGTAGGGTTAGCCAAGGACTGCTAAGTCCTACTAGTCAAGACTCTGTTAGAGCCTCTAACGTGCTCTTCGCTGTAACAAACGACAAGAACAAAACCAAATTTCTTGAGATGACTTATCGAAGGGCCTACTTTTGTTTTTAATCTTGCCACAGCTTGTGTTCACATCTGTGGGCTCTGGAGCTATAAATCTAAAAGGAGACAGATAAGGTAGAAACCTTGTTCAACAAACTCCCCACCAAAACGACAAACATTCCAACAGGAGTGGCCTGCCTTTATCTCGTCACCACCCAGCTTGGAGTCTCTTTCGCCTTTACAAAGGCTTTGCTGTCTGAGAAGCAAATGAACATTTTGCCCAGGAGACCGAAGTCACTCCCCTGCCAGGTATTTCCCGAAGGAGCTGGACTGTATGTTCTAGTGCCTGGCTCTCTGGGTTGCTATAAAATGCCTTGATTTTGATCTAGGGTTGGACAGATCAGGTTTTTTGATAAGCTCAGTCCATTTCCCTGGAAATGCAGGTACGCACCCACATGCTGACTCCTTCCAGGTGCAGGGAGAGCACGGGATCCCCTCCAGAAGGTAGAGACTGCAAAGGCCAAATCTTGGGGAGAAGAGGAAAGAAGATTCTGGAGAGAAAACAACCCCCCAGAGGACTGTTCTGGATTGATTATTTACAGACAGGTTGATAGCAGCCAGATAAGGAAGGGATCCTGGCTGACAACTATGACTGGTGCTTCCTTTGGGCCTTTCACTCAGAGATAAAGAAGGGGTAGCACATTGATTAAGTAATTTGGTTGCTCTGGAAGGGGGCTATGTAGCTGTGGGGATAACTGGAGAGCAGGAGATTCAGCTTTGGCTTGCTGAAATGGGGGATCGGGTTACTTCTTTGTAGGTATGAGATCCATTTAAAGGAACAGGGTTTAATCCATTTAATTACATAAAACTTGCCTCTCGTTGGGAAGGATCACACTCTAACTTTGCAGGATTTCTCCACATGGCATAATCTCCACGACAGACATCAAGTCACACTGACAGTATGAACAAGCGGAGTCACTGGTTGAGGGTGGCTGATTCAATGGAAACTTTAGGGGAAATTCACAAAAACGGCAGGGGGACAGGAACTAACCAGGGCTCCGGGGATCCTCCTGGGATGGAGGTGCCCCGTACCATAACAGTGTCAATGTCAATATCCTGGTTGTTGCTACTGTAATACAGTTGTTCAAGATGTTAGCACGGAAGGAAACTGAGTAGAGGGTACACAGCATCTCTCTGATTACTTCTTACACATATGTGTGACTATATAATTATCTCAAAATAAAAAGTTTTAAAAAGCCACGAAAGACTATGTGGTAGATATGGAAAAGTACTAACAAAACTATGGAAGGCAATTTCTGCCTTCTTCTTTTTTTTTTTTAAAGATTTTATTTATTTATTTGACAGACAGAGATCACAATTAGGCAGAGAGGCAGGCAGAGAGAGAGAGGAGGAAGCAGGCTCCCTGCTGAGCAGAGAACCTGATGAGGGGCTTGATCCCAGGACCCTGGGATCATGACCTGAGCCCAAGGCAGAGGCTTTAACCCACTGAGCCACCCAGGTGCCCCCGATTTCTGCCTTCTTATTGGAAAACAGGAAAAGTAGCATTAGGTACAGAGAATGGCCCTTAGATCCAGATGTATGACCCAATGCACATCCTTTACCCTTAAATTCCTCACCTTAAAAACAAGGATAATACCTGCCCTACCAACTCCACGGGGCTTGGGGAGATTCAAATAAAATGAGATGATAAGTAGGAAAGTCCTTTGAAATATTGTAAATATACCGGATATTGAAGAGATATTTCTAATATCCACTTGAGAGTGACAGAAGCATTACACAAATCCAATCTACACTTACAAGAGCTGGAAAGAAGCAGGTTCTGAGCCTTTGTGTTAACTTGGCCACCATGATCAAGAGGAGGTTAGGAACTATACGTCCCCAGTAACAAGACATCAAAAGTACTTCTTCCAGAGCAGGTGTGTAATATGCTTCTTTTCATGGAAGAGAGGAGAAAACTAAGACTATATTCTTATATTTATTTTATCCGCATGAAGAAACTCTGCAAGGCAGCATTTAAAGAAACTAATAAAATGCCCCGAATATTTCATACACCTGAAACCACTATAACATAGAATGTCAATTATACTTCCAAAAAAAGCAACAGGAAGAGAAACAGGATGGACTGAGCAAGGGTGAAGGAGAGATTTTTGTCATAGTGTGTATATATTTTTTAAAATTAGTGACTATACTGCCAACTCCAACAACAAAATGAAAAATTTAAAAAGAAAGATTCTTAGGAGGGTCCCTGTATTTTGTGTGTGTGGGGAGAGGGACAGTTACTTTCTGTTTTTTCCAAGACCTTAGTTCTAGGAGTGTTAAGTTAACTGAGTGTCATCACTGAGGGGTGTGTGTGGGGTGTGTGTGTGTGTGTGTATGCACACGCATGTGAAAACAAGCCTACACATGCCTGAAAAGTTTGGCCAAGCCCTACCTCCTTCCTGTTCTCCCAAACTGGAAATACCCAGGAGTCATGCAAGGTGAATCACCACAGTAGCTACCCGTGCTTTTCAGTTTTCTGCCCCTTAGCTCACTTGAAGAACAACTAACTTAATTACATTATTACCTTATGTGGGGAGACTGAGCTGACCTAAGCCACTTGACAGGACAAAATGGGACCAGAAATAGACACTGAGGTCTTCACTCCTACTTCGCACCGCAACCACTCGTCGGTACCTCCTTGGCTCATGCGTGGCTGAAAACAATGAACATTCTCAGGGTACCAAAGTGAAATGTGGACTGTTTCGAAGGACTTCCTAGTTGTTAAAAGAATTAAAATTGGAAAGCCAAAATCAAGAAGCCACTCTTTCTGGCTGTGTTGGTTCTCTGCAGTCCCCATGACCTCGGGAATAATGGAAACAATGGATGAGGTTGGAGTGAACCATCTTTGAGCAATGGAGCAGACAGTCTCTTTTTGTTTACTCTCTGTGAAGTCCACTGAGTCTGCGATCTTGGGCTGTTCATCTCCCAGAATAATGGGTCTTTTGAAGTATCTAACCTCTTGGTTAGAGGCCAAGTGAGTATGTTTTCATCTTGTAAATACAGTGTTCAAGCGTTGTCCCATCAAATAGGTTCTACCTTCTCATTGACTAACTGTGGTGGGACAGTCTAAAGTGAGGGTTTGGGCCCACTCCATTCTTCCAACATAAAACAAAGGCAACGCACCATTTGGAGATGCTTTGTTCAGACCACAGTTCATGTCTGAGGTCTCAATCAAACAAGAGCTTAAGGATAAACTTTGCAAATTCTTTTTAACTTGTCTGACACAGGAGACAGTTTACAATACATATGAGGTTTCCAAACTGCAGCCAAATGAAAAAGAAGAAATTTCAGCAAAGCCAAAGATCTTTTTTTTTTTAAAGACAATCTTCATTGGGAAAAGCCTCACGGAATCTGAGTCCATGAGACTGTGAGTTTCTTTAGAAAAGGAACATGTCCCATTCAGCCCTAGATCTTTAGTATTCAGGATGGCATCTGGCACAAAGAATATGCTTAAATGTTCATGGAGTTAAACGCACCTGTCACCTGGGGGTACATAAAAAAGCAAACCCCAGTCCGATAAATGTTCAGGACTATAAAGCTGAATAAGACTGTGTCTAACCTGAAAGACTAACTGGGAAAATGCAAGAACTAAATTTGTCTCTATACTGGGAAACAAACCGAATGGGAACAATGGTCTAGGTCAGAGACTGCAAGAGATTGTTTAAAATGTGAATGTTAATTCCCTGGCCTTACTCACACTCACGGATTCCTCTTTGCAATTATCTTCACTGGGCTCACCTGTATGCAAAGTTTGCTGATCACTGGCAGGCACTACCGTTTCCCTGGAGACCCGGGAACCCTAATCCACCTTTTCAACACTCTGGAGAGCTCAAAAGACTCAGAGTACAAAGAGACAGGTTCACAGCTGGGCACATCAGAAGTAACACTGGAGAACCCTATGCGAGTTCGTTTGCAGAAAAGAACTAGGAATGAGGATCTTTACCCAGCACATGGACTGGGATTGGGATTCTCCTCATCGTATACATACCTAGGGTCTTCTCGTTGTTTTAGAAAAGACAACACAGTGTTACACTGCACTCCCCAGCTTCTTCCAAGTTGCGGCATCATTAGAAAAATGGTAAGGTTTTACGGCACCCTGGCAAAATGTGAGGCCAGCAGCGGTTGCTGACGTGGGATTCAGCTCCCACAAGAACTAAAGTGACCAGCAGCCCATCTGTAGCCTCTTCCCAACCCAGTGGTGCGCCCCAGCACACGGGCTAGGAAGCTCCAGTGAACCGTTAAGAGTAAGAGTTCTGGAATGAAAAGGTCTTAGTTCTAATGCTGTTTCCTTCAACTGCTAGCTATGGGACATCTGGCAAGTTACTTTATTTCTAGGTGCTCTCGTTTCCTCTACTGTAAAATGGAGATAAGGAGCCGCCTTATAGGGCTCTTGAGAGAATTACATGGAATCATGAAGGTAAAGTACTTAACACAGGACTTTGCACAGAGTGAGCACTCAGCAAATAATATTATTTATATATCACAAGGGCATCATTGCCATTATTGCCTATCATTAGAGGTCACTTCTTATCACCAGTAACCTCTGAGTGACAATGAATTAGAGAAACACACCATGTTGACTGAGACTGAAGAAAGTTTGCCAATGAGACACCTGCCTACTCATGAACTGTGTCTTTTTATGTTTCCATTTTTTTAATGTGGTAAAATACACATTAGCATAAAAATTCCTGTTTTAACCATTTCTGAGTGTATAGTTAGCGGCATGAAGCAGTGCATCCCCTCCGCTGTGCAACCGTCACCCCCGTCCGCCTCCAGAACTGTTTTCAGCTTCCTAAACAGAAACGTGTAAATACAGTGTTCCTTACCCTCCATCTCTGTTATGACTCTTCTCATTCAGGTTTCATCATCTTTTGCCGAAATCATCTTCTACATAACACCAAAACAGTCCCCTTTCCTGAGAAAGCAAATACTTACCGCTTTCTCTACTGAGCAAACATCCATCACTCCTTGCTACCCTTGGGAGACCGAGACCGTCCATACTCACCAGCGTGGTATGCAATGCTCTCTGAGTTCTGGGCTCCTCCTGCCTCTAGCTCAGTCTCTTACAACGCCCCAGGATCCAATATACATTTGAGAAATCCTATGCTGGCCCCTCTGCCTGAAATGCTCTTACAGCCCTCCTGTGCTACCTGGGTGCCCCTTCCTTGTGTTCCCAAAACATCTGGAGGATGCCTAGCATTGCTTGAAATGTTTCACTGTTGTTTTCATATGTTCTTACTAAATGGAGCCATTTCAGAGCCAGCGGCATTCATCCCGGTATCTCGAGTCTTGCCAGTGCCTGAACCAGAGCAGGTGCTCAAGGTGCTCAACACACAGTGCATGAAGGACTAGACCAACAAACAGGTAAACTAAACTATTGCTTAGGTCATGTTTGAAGGCCACTGGAGAGCAGGAAGGGAGGGAGGGAGGGAAGGGAAGGGGAGGGAAGAGAAGGGAAGGGAGGGAGAGAGGAAGGAAGGGGGGAGGAAGGAACAGAGGGAGGGAAGGGAGGGAAGGAAGGAGGGGAGGGAGAGAGGGAGGAAGGAAAGAAGAAGGAAAGAAATACATGTTGGAAAGGAAAAAATAAAACTGCCTTTATTTGCAGATGACATGATCAAGTACATAAAAATTCTAAGGAATCCACCAAAGGTCAATATACAAAAATCAATTGTACTTCTATATGTTAACAATAAACAATCAGAAAATGAAAAAATTTAAATAAAAAGAACTCCATTCACAATAGCTTAAAATATACTTGGGAATTTTAACAAGAGATGTACAAGACCTGTATACTGAAAACTATTAAACACTGCCATGGGAAACTGAAAAAGATCTAAATAAATGGAAACATAAAACATGTTCATGGATTGGAGGACTCAATATTTCTAAGATGGCAATTCCACCCAAATGAAGCTATAGAGTCAATGCAATCTCAATCAAGTTTTTAGTGAAAAAAACTGACAAGCTAATTCTAAAATGTATATGGAAAGGCAAAGGATCTAAACAGCCTAAACAATTTAGAAGAAAGACATATAAGATTAAAGGACTTTTACTCTCGGATTTCAAGACGTGCTATGAAGTGAAAGCACAGGCATGTAGATCAATAGAACAGAATGCAGGATTGCAGAAATATATATTATATTTATACATATAATATATATGATATATGATTATATATATATATGATTATATATCATATATATTACAGAAATATATATACATATATATTCAACTCATTTTTTTGACAAAAGTGTCAAGATAATTCAACAGTCTTTTCAACAAATGGTACAGAAACAAATGGATATTAGTATAGAAAAAAATATATAAACCGTGTCCCTTACCTCACACCATACACAAAAATTAACTGGAAATGGAATGGAAATTGGAAGAGCTAAAACTATGAACTATGCAGAAGAAAACAATGCAGAAATTCTTTTTGGACTAGATTAGGCAAGAATATCTTAAGCAGGACACTAAAAGCACAGCCTGTGAGAATGCAACAGGTGCAGCCCCTGTGGAAAATAGTATGGAGTTTCCTCAGAAAATGAAAAACAGAATTGCCATATGATCCAGTAATTCCACTACTGGGTATTTACCAATATGAAAACACTAATTGGAAAAGAGATATACACCCTGAAGCATTATTTACAATAGGCAAATTGCAGAAGAAGCCCAAGTGTCCACTGACAGATAATGGAGAAAATGTGGTATATACAGATACAATGGAATACTACTCAGCCATAAAAAAGAATGGAATCTTGCCATTTGCAAGGATATGGATGGAACTAGAGGGTATAATGCTAAGTGAAATAAGTCAGTCAGAGAAAGACAAATACCATATGACTTGATTCACATGCAGAATTAAGGAAAAACAAATGGACGAAGAAAACAAGAGACAAACCAAAAAAACAGACTCTTGAGAACTGTTGGTCAACAGACAGGAGGTGGGAGAGGGGAGTGGGTGAACTAGGTGATGGGGATTAAGAGCACACTTATCACGGAATTGCACAACCACGATGCTGTATACCGGCAACTAATATAACACTGTGTGTTAACTACACTGGAATTAAAATAAACAAAACCATAGCCATAAAATGAAAACATGATCAAATGAACTTCACCAAAATTAAAATTTTTGCTCTTTCAAAGAAACAGTTAAGAAAATGAAAAGGCAGGCCACAGATTGGGGAAAAAATGTGTAGAGCATATATAACTGACAAAGGGCTTGCATTTAATACATATAAAGAATTCATGACTCAAAATAGACAACAGTCCAATTAAAATAGGAAAAAGATTTGGAAAGACACTTTATAAAACAATTTACTTGGCAAAAAGCACATGAAAAGGTGTTCAACATCACTAGTCATTAAGGAACTGTTCTTTAAAACCATGGCGAGATACTATTACATACCTTACAATAGCTGAAATGAAAGGGATTGATAAAGCAAGTGTTGGAGAGGCTATGGAAGAACCGGGACACTCACACACTGTTGGTGAGAATGCAGCAGGTTACAGCCCTTTGGAAAACAATATAGCAATAGTATAATATATACTACTGAGTTAAACACATATGTTTACTCTATGATCCAAAATTCTCACTCATAAGTTTTTACCCAAAAGAAACAAATCATGTCCACACAAAGACTTATGCTTAATTTTTGTACATAGGAGCATTTTTCTTGAGAGCCAGAAACTGGAAACAAATAAAATGTCCATCAACTTGGTAAATGGATAACTAGTGGAAAGGAAAAAGCAATAAATAGGAATACACACACACCCACACACCACGGACGGATCTCAACAACACTGTGCTAAAGAACAGCAGTCAAATACATAGAAGACCTCATACACAGTTTGATTGCATTTTTATGGAATTCTACATACTCTATAACAGAATAAACCGTAGTCACAGAAAATGCTCAGTGACTAGTCAAGAGAGGGGATCTGCTGCAAAGACACACGAGAAACTTCGTAGGGTGATGAAAATGTCCCATGTCCTGGCTGTGGTCCTAGTTCTGTGGCTGTTTGTGGTTGCCAACATTTATTAAAGTATTCACTTAAAATGGGTGAGTTTTACTATAAGTTATAGTAAGTTATACCTGAAAACAGATAGGAGGAAAATGTCCCATGGACTTTTAGGAAAGTCGAACTTGTGCAAATACGGAGCACGTAATATGCAAAAGGAAGGTCATTAAGCCTTAAATCTAAGCATTATTTCCTGGTATTTTCCTTATGTTGGACATTACTCAGCTCTTCAGGCTAGTGTTAAGATAGCAATGCAAGGGCCCTGGGTGGCTCAGTGGGTCAAGCCACTGTCTTCAGCTTGGGTCATGATCTCAGGGTCCTCGGATCCCCACATCGGGCTCTCTGCTTAGCAGGGAGCCTGCTTCCCCCTCTCTCTCTGCCTGCCTCTCTGCCTACTTGTGATCTCTCTCTCTGTCATATAAATAAATAAAAATCTTAAAAAAAAAAAGATAGCAATACAGTACTGACCACATACTGCTGTAAAAGTATTTACCTTTACCTTGCCTAGGATTCTCAGAATTTGGCCATTCAAACATAGGAAAAATGCTTCCCTAGATTGCAGGAGCTTGGCTTCTAGTCCTACTCTCCCCTAACATTATGCACGGCCTGGGGTTAGGTACTCAGCCACATCCTACCTCTGTCACACAGGGAGTTTTCCGAGATTATCAATCCGAGACCCACATACCCCCCTTCACCTCCCACTCCACAAGTGTCCTTGGATCAAATGTGGGTATCTGGGAACCTGCAGAGGACAAAATGTGTATCTTTACATTCACTATTTTTAACTGAAATTTAGATTTCCTTCCATTATCAACACAAGCAATAATCTACAGCAGTATTAGCAGTATCCTGGCTTTGCTATAGAAAGAAATCACAGACATCTCTATATCACATTGCAGGTACTACACGTATCTTAAAATATTCTTTATGCACATTACTCTTTCAAAGTTAAAGAATTGTTAATTTGCCACTGGATACTGTTATTCAAGGTGTCATCCAAGCAGCCCATATCTCATACCATATGTTTTTAATCATAGGATTAAATCTTTAGCGACTGGATAAAAGTATTTTAATAGAATTGGCTTCCTTTGTCATGCTATATATTTTACTTTATGCATTTTAAAATACTGTTCGAGGGGTACCCGGTGGCTCAGTGGGTTAAGCCTCTGCCTTCGGCTCAGGTCATAATCCCAGGGTTCTGGGATCGAGCCCCACATCTGGCTCTCTGCCCAGCATGGAGTCGGCTTCCCCCAGCCCCTCTCTCTGCCTGCCTCTCTGCCTACTTGTGATCTCTGTCAAGTAAATAAATAAAATCTTTAAAAAATAATAAATAAAATAAAATACTGTTCGAAGAATGGATCCACAGGGTTTCCCAAAGGCGTTCTTTGGCACAAGAACATCAGAAGTCCCTGGGCTAGATAATCCCTAACCATTCATTCTAGTGCTAAGAAAGCTATTCAGAACTGACACAGAGACTCGATGACTCACATTGTAAGTGCGGTAATTAAAAGGCACTTTGAAATAAAAGTGATAAACAAATGCCAGACCGTGTCTTCTATAGGCACGTGGGTGAAGTGATGTTTTTAATCATTTCACTCCATATTTTCTTAACTAAATTATGGGGAAGGAAATGGGGTGGTGACAGCCATTATTTCAGTCCACATCTCTTCTTTTCTAAGGAAAGGTTCTCAAGATTCATGGGTCCTGAATTATTTGGATTCTGATTTGAACAAACCAATTGTAAAAAAAGAAAAAACATGTTTGAGACAAATAGGGGAAGGTGAACACAGACTGGTTATTAGATGATATTAATAATATCATAATTTGTTATTGTAATATTCTAACAGCATTGTTTTGCATACATCTTTTAAAAAAATCTATTAGAGATACACATTGAGTATTTACAGGTGAAATAATGCACATCTGCTTCAAAATATTCCAGAAGATTTTAAAAGTTATTTTAAAAAGGAGGAAGGGTCTGATGAAACAAGGCAGACAAAGTTTCAATATGGGTGATGGGTTATTATATTTTCCTCTCTACCTCTGTGTTTGTTTAAAATTTTTATAATAAAAAGTGGTTTTTCTCCCTTTGGTTTAAAAATTTTAAAAATACATTTAAATTCAATTTAACATATCCTGTATTATTATTTCAGAGGTAGAATTTACTGATTCATATCATACCCAGTGCTTATCACATCATGTGCCCTCAATGCCCATCCCCCCATGCCCCTCCCCTCCAGCAACCCTCAGTTTGTTTCCTAGAGTTAAGAGTCTTTTATGGTTTGTCTTCCTCTCTGTTTTTTTTTTTTAATCTTATTTATTTTTCCTTCCCTTCCCCTATGTTCATTTCTTTTGTTTCTTAAATTCCACATAGGAGTGAAATCGTATGGTACTTGTCTTTCTCTGACTGACTTCGTTCGCTTACCATAATACCCCCTAGTTCCATCCATATTGTTCAAATGGCAAGATTTCATTCTTTTTTTTTTAAAGATTTTTTAAATTTATTTATTTGACAGATAGAGATCACAAGTAGGCAGAGAGGCAGGCAGAGAGAGAGGAGGAAGCAGGCTCCCCACCGAGCAGAGAGCCTGATGCGGGACTTGATCCCAGGACCCTGGGATCATGACCTGAGCCGAAGGCAGAGGCTTTTAAACCACTGAGCCACCCAGGCGTCCCGATTTCATTCTTTTTGATGGCCAAATTTTCTTCCATTGTATAGATATACCGCCTCTTTTTTTTAAGTATTTATTTATTAGAGAGAGAGAGAGAGAACAGAAGCAGGGGATGCAGAGGGAGAGGGAGAAGCAGGCTCCCCACTGAGCCGGAAGCCCGATGCAGGGCTTGATCCCAGGGCCCTGGGACCATGACCTGGGCTGAAGGCAGATGCTTAACGGACTGAGCCACCCAAGTGGTGGCTATACTGCATCTTCTTTATGCACTCATCTGTCGGTGGACATCTGGGCTACTGTGGACATTGCTGCTATAAACACTGGGGTGCATGTGGCCCTTCGGATCACTATGTTTGTATCCTTTGGATAAATGCCCAGTAGTGCAACTGCTGGGTAATAGGGTAGTTCTATTTTTAACTTTTTGAGGACCCTCCATACTGTTAAAAAGTGTTCTTTAAAGAGATTTGTAGGCCATCAGGATATATCCAGGCCACAGAAACATTTGGATTATATCTTGTTTTAGAAAAAAAATCAAAATCATGTAAAGGAGCAGGCAGCTTGCTGAAGCTCTTGCCACTCCTTCCTGTCTTAGAACCCGAGCAATCTCACGGCAACAGCGCCCTGTTTGCCTCCAACTTTGCAGGTTCTGCATTTGCAGGACTTTGTATAATGAGCTATTGTAACAGGCCACATGCACTATGTCTAAACAGGTGAAATCTAGTTTTAGATCATCAAAGGTGGTTCACGCTTTGGTTAATCCATTAGTTTGGTCTTTTTATAGCCAGAGTGAAACCCTACTCAAGCCGGTGTGTCTGTGCAGCTAGTCAGGGGTTTACAGCTGGACAGCCTGTCATCACGACTTAGGAGCGCCAGCGGCACGCCTCACCACCTTCAGGTCAATACAGCCTTTGGTGAGATGGCCATTCATGTGCCCAAGAAATGAGACAGTAGTGCCGGGGTGAACACTTCTGTTCCTAGAGCTCACGGGTTCTCTGGGAAGCTCCAAAGGCTTTCAAAATTCATCACGTACTTGGGGATACTGCCAACAAATTGTCTGAAATAGCAGAGCAATGCAGTTTAGCATATGGGCTCTGGAATCAGGTCCTGGGCCTTAAATCCTAGCTCTGTCACCGTTCTGTGCCACACTTGTCTGATGTGTAAAATGTGGTAATACTAGTAATTATCCTCAGAAGAATGCGATGAGGACTGCACCGCACAATACTGTACATGCAAAATACCGAGAGCTATGTCCAGAGCACAGTAATTACGCTCCCAACACCTGTTAGTAACTGCTAATATTACTATTATCTTCAACAACAGCAGAAGTTTCACCCCCAAAATAACGGCCCTGTTTCGCCCATGTCAGTATTACTTGAAAATTAATTCTAAGAAAAGGTTATACGGAACTGGATCAATACTATACGGTACTCTTTGGAAACAGCTTCCTCTCTTTCTTGAGTTACATACCTGCCTGGGTTACCATGTGTTCATTTCAAAGCAGCCACATACATTTTTAAGTCAAAATCACTCCATTTTAATGCCCTTTCTTTGATCAGAGAAGCTCACTTGAGCAATTACTTCGGTCCAATAATTACAACTGAAAGGAATCACACAACGCACATGAGAGGGTACAGGGCAAGAAATCACCACACGGCATCATGCATCTGATTTACAACCTCCTTCCTTACAAGAAGACCTTTATGGTCATTAAAAAGGTGTCACATAAATCTAAGGTATTCGAATGAAAAGAATATTCGCAAGAACATTATGAAGATTAATGAAATAAATTCTCAAACCAGTGTCAGAAACTGCAGAGAAAGTCTTTCTAGAAGTAGACTCTGAAGATGAAATAGGAGTTTCAATATGAATCACAACAGTGACAGTGGTCGCTCAAGTTCTAGAGCTATTGGGGCTGTAAACCGTGAACGGGGTGCCTATGTAAGGAATCTAAAGATAACACCTCTTCACCTCGCAGAGCTAACCGCTTTCAAGGAAGTCCAGGATAAAAATTAACAGAAATGCTTGAAGTACCTAAAGGACTAAGAGTTCTCATAATCAGAGCAAAAAGGCATTTTAGGAAGTAGATTTTCTTTCATCTTTTTCCATATTCTTTTATCTCTTTGAACAATAAAGAGAACTGATTAGTTTCACTTTTTATTCACAATCAATTTTGGTTCCTGCTGCTTTGATAGTGATTATTCCTACTAGAAATGGTGAAATTAAGCCATAAATCTTATATATATGCATCGTCTGAGGTAATCACATGAATTCTAAATAATATTACTTTTTATGGATTTGCTTTGAAATGAATTCTAATATATAACATTGTAATTCCTGATTTTAATTACTTCAATGATTCTGATTTGTTCTTCAAATCTACTTATTTATATAAAAATGTGATTCGTACCCAAAAATTCAGCAAGTTTTGAAAAACCTCATAATTTTGGTTTATATTATCTAGCAAGTAACTATCTTGCTTGTTGCTCTTAAATACTCTACAAGACGTTACTTTTGTGGCAAAGAGATGAGTCCACTTCCCTCTTCTCAGGAACTGGTCTTCCATGACTGACCCAACAACACATCCCTTCGGTCTCTTGTAGCCTGCTGCTTTGTTCCGTTACGGTATTTGTTAGCATTTTGAAATTTATATATTTGATAGCTTACTTCTTTATTGTCTGTCTCTCTCATTAGTCTCCACTAGGAAGGGTCTCTTTCTTTTTCTACATCTCTCTCTTATATATAAAACACATGAAGTGGGCCGCCTGGCTGGCTCAGTCGTTAAGCGTCTGCCTTCGGCTCAGGTCATGATCTCAGGGTCCTGGGATCGAGCCCCAAGTCAGGCTCCTTGCTCGGTGGGAAGTCTGCTTCTCCCTCTCCCTCTCCCCCTGCTTGTGTTCCCTCTCTCGCCATCTCTCTCTGTCAAATAAATAAAAAAAATTTTTAAAAAACAACACATGAAGCTCTCTCTGCCCTACGTCTCTTTGTGCCTGGCATATAGTAGGCAAGTTCACGAACTATTTGTTTTAAAAAATGCATACCACTGTAATTCATCATTATCTGATCTCCTTTCCCATCAACTAGACCCAGGGCCGCAAATGATTTTTGTCTAGGGTGACAGAGTCAGTATTCTAGGCTTTACCATCTCTGTTGCCTATTCTTCCCCCATTCCCAACAACCTTTTCAAAACATAGAAAGTACCCTCAGCTTGAGGGCCATATGGAAACAGGCTGACAGTGGGATCTGGCCCACGGGGTGTCATCTGCCAACTCTTATGCCAGATTCCAAGTGTCTTAAGGTCAAGCCTAACTTACTCATATATCCTGGGACCTTTCCTAGTACTGAGCACACAAAGCTTCTCAACAAACCCACAAATCAGTTGAATTGGGTGAAAGTGATTGGGTTAGGAGTAGAGAGAACAAAACATTCAGTGGAACAGCCCCAGTGGTCAGATTTAGAATGGCAGGCATTTTGCCAGGGAGATACAGCCTCTGGTCCAGGCTGGATGACTCAAAGGGTCACTTACCAGCAATTTATGGGCAACGGGGAAAGACAGCTTGTCATACAATCACACACTCTCTCACTTGCCTTGGGGGTCACAGATCTCAATAGCCTCCACTTTGGATCAGCAATCCTGTTACCACAGGCAGCTGCCTCCTCTTGTGCCTACTCACGGTGCAGCTGACTTGGACCCTGAAGAAGAGCTCATGTTTCTCCCAGCGGTTGCTTCTGTTCTGCGTTACTGTCTTTGCTGTCCGGTTCTCTTGTCACCCAGCATTCTGAAAAGGTGCTGGCTTCAAGATAACATCTACCTCCAGAGCTTGGTAAATATGGAATTACCTCCATAGCCAACTATAAACAGTTCTTAGATGATGGCCAGGAAACCTTCCTGGAAACAGTTTTTGGATAGGAGGATTCCCTGATCCTTGCATGGTTCCAAATCTTGCAGTATGTTGATCATGGATGAAGGAAGGAAAGAAAGAAGGGATAAACGGATGAAAAAAACTCCACGGCCATGATCACAGTCACATCTCCACTCCCGAAACCATCAGAACGTTGGAGGTTGCAGTGTCTCGTGAGAGATCCCAGAATATGTGCAATGTTTTCCCCGCGGGCATTCTTGCTTCCGCACACTCTAGCAAAGTGTGAGGTCAGAGCCATCTGCCTCAAGAGAGGAGTGCCTCTTTCCTCCAGCATCCAAAATGCTCAGAATGACTACCGGCATCTGCCCTAGTGACCATTTTCTTTCCGGGCCTGGGAGAGGCGGACAAAAGAAGGACAGTGGGGCTGTTATCTGGTGTCCTGCCAGGTGTCCACTTCCCATGGAGCAGCAGAGGCAGCCCCGGAAGCCTGGCTCCATCTCTAGGCATGTCCCTCCGTCTTCATGTTCTTCAGATCTCAGACCTTCATTGCAATGTGCTATCATTAAGCCTCTGCCAGCCCATATTTACTCCCCATCCTCATGGAAAGAAAAAAGGGAACAAGTCATCCCTTGGGTGTTGTAACCAAGCAAGCAGATCTTTCCAAAGGAAAGTGTCAGATGCTTAACTGCATGATGGAGTAAGACACGTTATCCAACCAAGCTTCACTCTGATGCAGCACATCCTGCGTTTTAGACGGAAGAAGCAATAGGGTAGGAATAATTTATTTAAAGACAGGCTGTGTTTTAATGATGGAGCAGAAAACAGCACTGTGTGCCCTGGTTCACGGACCAGGTCACATCTGCCCAAGAGCCATGAGTGTAGACAGTGACACTAAGAGATAGTGGCAAGCAGCCTGCGGAGGAAGGGAATAACGGCCCGAGGAAACACTCCAGCAAAAGTGAATTAAACAAATCCCGAAGTCCTTGTAGTTGCTTTAAAGAGTGCCCGTGGGTTCACATTTCTGGAGAATGTAACCAGAACTAAGTGAAAATATGAGTTTGGGACTGCATGTTATACATCTGACTTGGAGAAGCTAAGACAGGCAGAGACAGAGCTGTTAAGAAATACTGGACGTGGGGCACCTGGGTGGCTCAGTGGGTTAAAGCCTCTGCTTTCAGCTCAGGTCATGATTTCAGGGTCCTGGGATCAAGCCCCGCATCAGGTTCTCTGCTCGGCAGGGAGCCTGCCTCACCCCTCTCTGCCTGCCTGTCTGCCTACTTGTGATCTCTGTCTGTCAGATAAATAAATAATCTTAAAAAAAAAGAAAAGAAAAGAAATACTGGATGAGTGGTACCGGGGAAATATTCATTGGGGAACAGACCTTCCAAAGAAATGAGAATTGCTAGGACACCAAATGGACTGACAAGGGAGGAGAGGCGCTGACAGGTGAGTACTCCTTTATCCCTGGGCATCATTCTTGCTCGCCCCCACCAGAAAAGTGACTCTTAGGTTGCATGTGACAAGCACAGGTGACAATGAGCAACGCCAAGAGTATCTTTTTTTTCTTCTATCTGATATGATCTGACATCAAGATTTTCGAAAACAGAATCATGGCTAGAAAACCAAAGTAAATTCCATTTAAAGGACTGCGATTTCATGCCACTTTGGTTGAGTGTTCCTCTAATTTAACATTTGCAACTGTCCTTCCGTGTGTCCCTCCTTCTGTGTCCTTCTCTCAGAGCCACTCTGGGAGGCTTGTGACTGTGGTCACCACTGTTCAAGGCAGGGCACTGGCCCCTCCTGCTGACCTGGGCGAGGGAGTCATGCCAACCAGATCACCCGCACAACTGTCCAAGGTCGTGCGAGACAAACCAAGGATGCTCAGGATCGGGGCGGGGGGCACCAGGGTAGAGGCAGAACCCCTGGGATCAAGACTGTGCACGAAGTGAATACAGCAAGCAGGCGATGAGATCTCACACAGGAATTAAGTGTCAGAATGAAAAAACAAAAACGACAACACAGAAGGTGACAATGAAACATTAGGGCCACGTAAGATGGCAGGCAGAGAGGAGACTGCCAGGAGGCCTTGACCGTGAGGCTCCTTCCACCATCAGGCCCTGTATTCTGGGTTAAGCTCCACATATGTGAACGTATGTGTGAACATACGTGAACGTCTCCACAGGACTTACCAACCAGATCCCCAATGTACACATGAGGAAACTCAAGCAGAGGGAAGCATGTCTTAGTGATTTGGACAATGCCATATAACCAGTTGGAGGAACACCCACACTAAAATCTCACCTCTCCAATTTTGTTTTTATCCGTGCACATAACTAATACACAGCAATATGCTTGCATTCTCCAGATGCATCTGAAGAGAGAGTCCCCATGGAAGACTCGCTCTAGAGTAGAAGCGCAATAGAAAGCTCTGCAGGAAAGGTGCTTATCACTGGGAAACACCTTAACAACACAGCCAACACTCAGTTCTCCCTGTGCGAGTTACACCATGGTATTAGAGGCTTTCTTCCCTTACTGTCGGTTGGTGTGAAATGCGGTAAGACAAATGAATTTCAGAACCATGTTTTAGCCTAAGCAAATCACAACCAAGGACGTCAGTCTTCCGGGGAAACAAAAACCCCCAAACCGACACCTTTATACTGTCTGATGGCGTGGCTGAATAGGGCCAAAGCTCCTCTCCTGGCAATAGTCTATTAAAGGTCAAGGGTTAGTTCTATCCACTAAGTGAAGTCAACCCCAGGCCACTGCTTTTCTGTAACGTGACTTGGGAAAGCTGGAACTTCTGTCTTTGGCCTGAAGACTGGGCATTGTTCCTATCAAATACTAAAGAATAAAGGTCTTGGTTGACTTAGAACTTGAACCTGGCACCATGGGTCAATGGTTCTTAAATAACAAAGAAAGAAACAGAAGAGGTTCCAAATTATCCATTAAGAGAAAGCTGGACTGGGGTGCCTGGGTGGTGCAGTTGGTTAAGTGGCCGACTCTTGGTTTCAACTGAAGTTGTTTATTAATAATCTCAGGGTCCAGAGGTCGAGCCCCATATCGGGCTCCACGCTCAGTGCAGAGTCTGCTTGGGGATTTCTCTCTCTGCCCAACCCCTGCTCGCTCTCTCTCTCTCTAAAATAAATAAATTAGTTTTAAAAAGAGAGAGAAAGCTGGACCAAAGTTTACTGACTCGCTGATTAAGGTAACACAACAAGCATTTAAAGATGCCTATCCGTGGAATAAAATTGAAAAGTGATGCTGGGAATACATTCGAACTTGTCTCCCCTTTCAAATAACTATTATGTTATTATCAAAGTTGTAGGTTTTTTCCCTTAATAAGGATGATAACCACATGACCAAAGCAAATATGTTTTGAATAATCCTGAAAGTTTTGGAACCTAATGCTGGAAAGACACTTTGAAACAGGAATCGGAACCCGGGACACAGGGCAGCATTTCTTCAACTCAGCACTACTGACATCTTGTACCTGACGATTCTGCTGCTGTGAGGGGGTCGTCCTGCAACACCCCTACCCTCTACCCACTAAATGCCAGAAGCGACAATCCTCACTTCCGCCCTGCTCAGCCATGACGATCAAAAATGTCTTCAGACCTTGTCAAACATCTGTGGAGGGGCGAATTAGACCTGGTTGAGAACCACTGGTCTAGAGGTATTTTCTCATCAAGAGAATCCCCTCATGACACTGACGGTTTTCACATATTACATATGTATGCTGACGTGCTCACAGCAGACATATACTCACTGTGTACAAGAAAACAGAAATCTTTCCACATCAGCAGCAGAGTGAGTTTTGTAAAGCCTTCTGCATCATATTCCACGACGCCTCTAGGTGATAAACACACACACACACACACACAGAAAAAACCCTCATCAAAATTAGGCACAAGAGAGATGGAACCAAGTAAAGAATATATTCATAACATCACGGTGATTGAATCCGAGTTGCATTTAAGGTTGAGGGAGTGTTACCATAGGAAGGACGTGGGGTTTGGAATGACAACATCTATGTTTAAGTTACTGTTTTGCTATGTACTGTTATGACTTCAGGCAAATCACTTAACCTCTGGGGCCTCAGTTTCCTCATCTGTAAAACACATACAATAACGTCTCCAAACTTCCTTACAGGATTGTGAAAAACAAATAAGATAAACCTAAAATGCTATGCAAATGCTGGTTACCAGTTATGAGTAAAAGGACAAATGAAGCCATCAGGTCAGCAACGACATTACTTTCTGTGATGACTGAGTCTCACTTTCACTCAGGCACTAAGCAGTAATCAGCAATGGCAACATTACTAAGTTTAGGAGTCTGTATTATTTTCTTCCAAAGCACTTGGAATCCTTTCACTTGCGTCCCCTGTCCTCCCCACTGGGCTCAAGACGAAGAAGCCCCATTAGCTAGCTGGGTGGGCGCTGGTTCTCGGATGGGAGACACACAGGGCAGGTGTCATGTGTCAAGAACAGGCGTGGACGGCTGAAGGGCCTGAGCAGAAGTCTGACAGACTCGCCTTCCCCATTTCCACAAAGCCTGAGCGCCTGGGAGACATCACCATAACATGACAATACTAACCACACACTGAGGACAGACATAATTGTCTCTGTCATCCAAACCAGGAGGCATTTGCTGTCTCCCTGGCTGAGTCAGGCCAATGAGACCGTCAATCCTGATGGCCTCCCAGTGTAAGTAGGAAGGGGGAACTCACTGTCAAGGTAAAGGAACTAAGACGCTAAAGGCTGAGTGATGTGCTCACAGACTGTTGGTATATCATTCAGATCTTCTGACTTAGGTCAACAATTTTACTTACTGCTTTATATTTCTTTTCATGAATTTATAATCAACTCAATATGTTATAATACTGCTCTCTAAACTTTTCAGATCCTGCATGCTGTAAGTAAAAACAAACACAGAATCCTTTTCGTTATGCATAGTTACAGTAATATAATAGCAATTGTATATGATTTAGTAGTTGTATACAGGTACTACTGTATTGTTTTATTATGTGCATAATAAAACACATGCAAAACGTATGTTAAAAAAGAACGAGTTTTTTTTTTTAAGATTTCAATTATTTATTTGAGAAAGGGAGAGAGAGCATGAGCTGGGGAGGAGGGCAGAGGGAGAGGGAGAAGCAGGCTCTTTGCTAAGCAGGGAGCCCAAGGACACAGAGCTCGATCCCAGGACCCTGAGATCATGACCTGAACGGAAGGCAGACGCTTAACCAACAGAGCCACCCAGGTGCCCAAGAACGAGATTTTTAAAAAGCTGTAAATGCAGTTTTCCTATTTTTCTTGTGTGCCAATGGAGTGAGGGGGGACACACACCCTTCAGGTGTGTGCACCCTACTTGGGAGGATACTGGGCTAGCTCCTCCATTTTTACTTATACATACTAAAGATAATCTTCTTTGAAAATCAGAAGACCAATGGTATCATTTATGAACCACTGTTTGTATCCTAAGTACTTTCTCAAAATGTTCATAAATAAAGCTGAAAAAAATCCTAAGTATTAAAGACTCATGTGAGAGACAGTCACACTGTTTAGATATTGACAGTTCTATTTTGGAGGCATAAAAAATTCAATTTCTTAAAATTATTTCTGAGGAGTCAGAAATTTGGCCCATAATTATGCCACAGTTTATAAAATTATATCCCAGGGAACGGTCAACCTTATTCTTTATTTCACCTGCTCCTCCTTAGTCCCACTTTTTGGGTCCTAATTTATTCATTTCTTATTTGAAATTTTAATTTTGTGTTACTATATATATCTCTCTATATTTATACGCTTCCTACAGAATAAGGTGGGATATAAGCGGACCATTAACACCTCTAGTGCTCAGTCCCCCTGAATGGGTAGAAGGCCCCGCTTTCTGAGGAAGACTGAGGGGAAAGCACGTCCCCTCAGCTACTGGGCTAAGCCGGGAGCAGAAGCTCAAGGAGGCCTCTGACGTCATCTAAGGAAACAGAGCTGCGGAGCAGCAGGGCCTCTGGCAACCTGCAGGAAAGGCCCAGGCCCCAAGGGGGAGAGGTGGTGGGTGGTGCTTGGGCAGCAGCAGCAGGAGACGCCCCTATACCGGCAGTCACTTGCTTCCCCTCCCCTCTCTGTGCCTTCTTCCAACTTCTAATCTCAAGTGGGAGTCGCTGCTTTGGGGTCTAATGCTGGATGCCCTCCTTAGATCTGGGGGGCAAGTTGCGAGCCAGAGTCCTGTCAGGACACCTGAGTCCTGAGAACCCAGGCTCCCATCCTGGCTCTGGCTCTGGTTCTGCCAGGCGGATGACTTCCGTCAGGTCACGTGGGCTTCTCAAAGTCTCAGGGCTTCCCGGAGTCAACTGTGCCAATACCGCCTGCCCGCCCGCCCGCCCGCCCGCCCTCCCGGCCGGCTCACTCTCCACCCCTGGGAGCAGAGGGCGGTGAAAGCGCTGTGCCAGCTG
Organism: Taxidea taxus jeffersonii; assembly: GCA_003697995.1. Lineage (NCBI taxonomy): Eukaryota > Metazoa > Chordata > Mammalia > Carnivora > Mustelidae > Taxidea > Taxidea taxus. The sequence goes on along the minus strand of ML099483.1, from coordinate 112,331 downwards.
TAGGGTTCTAGAACAAGGAGGTGGTGCTGCCCTTGTCACTGCTGGGTTTGGGGTGAGTATCATGCTGCTCCAAGGAAGATCCTGGTTTCTATGATTTAGCAAAGAATCCTAAAAACTATCTTCCTGGGAGCTTTGGTTTCAGCAACGTACCAGCAAGAATCGAAACGGCATTGAAAAGCTAGCATGTAGGAGCACGAGCTGCTGTTTTCTTAAAGCATTACAAGCCCCACAGTAGGGTTGTGAGGACATGAGGGTGTTGCTGGCATGTGGTTTTTTTTTCTTTTAAGATTTTATTTATTTAATTGACAGACAGAGATTACAAGTAGGCAGAGAGGCAGGCAGAGAGAGAGGAGGAAGCAGGCTCCCTGCCGAGCAGAGAGCCCGATGCGGGGCTCGATCCCAGGACCCTGGGATCATGACCCGAGCCGAAGGCAGAGGCTTTAACCCACTGAGCCACCCAGGCGCCCCACTGGCATGTGGTTTAAACAAGGAGGAACTTACGTGCCGAAGTGACTGAGGAAAGCGGCAATATACTCCCTTCTTTTGTGGTACCCTTGAATCACATACTGCACCTGGAACAGGAACCCGAAGATGACGAGTAGGGAATTGTCGCGAGCTTCCTCACAAAACGTTCCCAAGACTCAGAGAAGTAGAAGGAACGGCAAAATGAACACACCACACTCCCATCACCTATACTCACCTCTGTTCAACAAGACCTATGAATGTGTGGTCTCGCTGCTTCACGCAGTCACCTACCTCCCCAGCAAGCTATCAATCAATCTTGCTGAGACACTTCAAGGGAAATTAGAGACACCATGACAGTTTGCCCCTAGATCCATGAGCGTGTATCTCCAAAAATCAAGACCTTTCCCTACAGAGCCATGATGTCATTACCATACCCAACTAATCTAGCAGTCATTCTCCGACTTCATCTAGTGTCCTGTGCGTTGTCATGATTTTCCAATTGTCCCCAAAATATTCTTTTAAAAGGCAGGGTACAATTGAGGGTATAATCAAGGATCAGGCATTTAGTCTAGAAAGTCTTTTATGTAGAATAAGAGTACCTTCTGGGGTGTGTACATGGGTCTACGTGTTATATGATACTGACTTTTCAGAGAGATTGGGCTAGTTGTCTTATAGGATGTTCTGCATTCTACATTCTGTGGTGTTTCCCTCCTTTTCCCTCTACTCTGTATGTCCTTGTATTTCCCATAAATTAGAAGTTAGACTAAAGGTGTGATTAGATTCACACTAAACATTTTTGGCAAGAAAACCTCATAGGTGATAGTGGCCTTGATCACCGGCTAGGGTGATGACAGCAGGACAACCCCACTGTAAAGGGAGGTCTCCCCTTTGCCGCCGGGAGTGAGCTGTAGGCACACTTCTCAAAGCCTGTGAAGATCTAGTCCCCTCTCAACCTTTCACCTCATGGTTTTAGTATCTGCTGGAGAGAATCAATTGTCTGAATCAATTATTTCATTAGGAGCCGGAAAACGGTGACTTTTTGATTTCTCTCAGTCCTTGTGTGTTTATCAGCTGGAACTGTCTATAAAGAAGAGTTTCCGCTCATCAAATGGGGGTTATTTTACTCTGAACTTCAACTGCTATTGAAAAGGCAGGACAATGTTGAATTCTTTCTTTTTAAATTCCTAATATCCAGGAAAAGAGTGTTATAATAGGGGATTTTATTTTGCCTTTTTATATTTCCTTGTTATCACCAAATGACAGTTTTTAATTTAAAAAATTGTGAACCTACTAAGCTGGATTTCTGGAAATTAGTCATTTACCGATCAGCTACTAACACAAAAATACATTCCTTATAATGTCCCTATAATGGCTCAGAGAAACAGGGGAGAAAGAGGTCCCCCAAACTGTTTATATTGGCAGTAGCCACAATGAGTTTCCACGGCTAACAAAAACTCAAGATAAAGTACTTGAAATAACCTTGACACAATTGGTAGTGATAGCCACTTTGTACCCTTTAAAAGTAAAACAATTCTATTTATACAATAGGGGTTTATGTCAATTTATAAAAACAGTGCTTACTTTGCAGGCTTAATGCAGGATCAGAAATGTTATTTTGGGAAAAGAAAAACAGATGATAAGTTTGCTTAAGAGGTTTTGTTTAAAAAGGGGATGAAAACAGTTCTGTGTACTTGATTTTAAAAACAGAAAACCATTTTAACAGAAACCCACAACAAAACTGGCTATAAAGATAGATTCCAATGTAATTATGGAAATTCATTTGAAGAGATTGTTTCTAAAAGCAGCCCATACTGTCCTCGTTTGTAGCAAGCATAAGAACATCAATTTTAAAAGACAAGTAAAATTAATGAAAGGGAACCAGATAAGAAAAACAGACTGATTCTTATATTTCTGGGAAAACGGTAACAGAATTTTTTTGGAGGAAAATATATGACTGGAAATTAATCTCAATTGGAGGGCTTTTTTAAAAAGGCTTTTCTTTTCAGTTCTGGAAGACCAAAATGTGCATGTTTCTCTATAATACTGGGACACAGATTTGAAGGCAGTACAAAGTCCCACAATGTAAATGAGAATTCTATCCTCCGAACAGTTCTGAAGGAGGGCAGAGGCTGGGGGAATTTGGTCCAATGAGAGGCAACCACTCCACGAGAGTTAGATGCCCTGGAATCCGTGCCAAGCCCACAGACGGTAGACTTGCCAGATTTTCATTTCTCTGACATTTAAAAAATAATACTGAAGCCTTTGAAATATTATTGCACTTCAAAAATATTTCCTATATTGAGATGAGCTATCTTTTGAAAGAAAGAGACAAACAAAAGATTTCTTTTCCAAGCCTGTGTGCACAAGTCAGTAGGAGCAGAGAAAACAGTGCTTTGGGAATCAAGCGAACGGAGTGAGTCGATGTGGGAGACGGGAAAAAAGTCAGTATTGCTTGTGGACGGATATCTCCAGTTTTTAGCGAACTACGGTGACTGGACATTAACAATATATTCTTACACTTTTGAGAAATATCTGACAATCACCGTTAGTGTAAACTCAGTTATTCGCTAATGTACTGACTCATTCATGAGGCTAGGAGAAAGCTTTCGATAACCTGATGGGCCTGCCTACCAGCCTAGCTGACCTGGAAATCCTGCCCCAACCCTACGAGCGGGACTCTGGCAAGCTGCTTCTAGACAGGACATGGAGAACCAAGCACTGACTAGTAAAAGCGAGGTCCAGAAAAGCAGAAAAGAGGTGACGGAAGCTCTAGTGATTTACCTTGATACTCACTAGTGGCAAACACACACTCACTCACCCCCCCCACCCCCACCCATGCATGCATGCATCTGATAACTTGGAAATGGAGGAGTTCAAAGGTGCAAGATCTAGCAAAAACTTGGGACATAAAGGGAATTAAAGGAGGAGGAGGTAGACGTTTAAAAGATGAAGACAAGACTGGAACAGGAGGTCAGAATTCTTAGGAAAGGAAGAAGGAGCGCAAAAACTAGGGAGAGAAACACATGAGCTGTAATTCCAAGTAGGAAAGGCCTGTGTCAGGTGGGGGGCTGAAGCTGAGATGGGGAGGGAGGAGCCTCCCAAGGAGAGGGCCATGACACTTGTTTTTACCTTGCTGGTGAGTAGGTGGCATACTTGCGGCACATAATCAATGAGACATCCTCCTCCTGGGAAAGCTGGGATATGAAGAGCTGAGGAGCCTCCAAGTGCACTGAAAGGACAAGAGTACAAGGGACACTTCTCTTAGGGCTCCAGCAATGCAGGAAGTGATACCCCCAAATAGACTCGCCTTCTCAACGTCTGCCCACCAACCACTTGAGTTAATGAGGATGGGAACATGGGCTTCACTTTCTGATGACATTCCTTTATCTTTATTTGTTTTGTTAGATCAGCATGTTCAGATGGCCCATGACTACCAACTAATGATTAATAGCTACTAATGGTTCTATCATACAATAGGACAAAATAGTACATTTGCCAATATTGACCTCTGATGGAAACGCATGTGTTCGTACTCTCCATTATGCGCTAGGCAAAGAGAAGTCATTCCTTAAACCCCTACACTGAACTGAACCTGAATTCCTTCAGCACCACCACAGCACACTGGAGGGACCAGCTCTGCCTTTTACCAGCTCTGCTGCCCAGGGAAAGCCTCCTGGGGCTTTAGCCTCCCCGAGTTTAGTGTGGGGCCGGTGGTCTAGGACAAGGGCTGCAGACTCCAGACTCCACCAGACCCAGGCAGCTGATATAAATGAGCACCGAGAACCCGAGAGATTCTGCACCCAACTCCAGCTGATCTCTGCTATGTTGGAAACTCAAGCCTGGTCTTTGCAGACCCTTATTTTTCACGCAAAGCCAAAAATCCAGATTGACTTAAGGTCTCAAATTTTAAATGGTGGCAACTAAGTAAACATCTTCTGAAACACTGTGCTGCTCGGTCCTGTGTCTGTGGGTCGATATGGGAAAAGTCTGCAACTAGTCCAAGCCGACACTGACATTCAATTCATCTACACAAGAAGGTGCAGTCAAAAATCAGGGATCCAAGCAGTAAGACACAACACTGATCCAGAAATAGTTCCCAGGACTTTTGCAGAGATTCCCTTTCAGTTTAAATCAACCAGCATACGATTACTAAAGAAGCTGTTCAGAACCTCATAGTATATATTTCATAGCCCATCCTTAATCTTGATTTCATCTTCTTTCCTACTCTTACTTTCCTTGGGTCCTAATTTACTTTTCTCACTTGAATTTTATTTTAATGTCTAGGTTTTTTACTGCAAAAGCCCCTTATGCCACCTCTGTAATATGATGGGGTATAAAGAGACCCCTCAGATCCGCTAATACCGTGGTTATTCACTAACTCAATCCCCAGTTACAAGGCTGTAAATGGAAGCAAAGTGCCTCCCCATAACAGTCTAGAGAATCATTCCTAAATAGTTCAGAGCAGACAGACTTAGCCTAGGGTTTGCAATACAGGGGAAAACACACGTAAGGTTTGAAAAGGGTCCCAGACCCAGCCTGTCGGCCTACTGAACACGCTGAAATTAATTTTTCCGGTAGTAATGGATATTATGTTCATTTGTTTATGGAATGAAAAAGTCCCAACATATGAATAAAATCCCGGGTGGTGTGAGGAAGTCAACATGGGGTGGAAATATTTGGTGTTGACTTTTTCTATTCAGATGAGACCTAAAAAGCACAACAACTCTGACAACTGAGAAAATTACGAGACAGCATCTGACTAAGTTTGACATTAATGAATCATCTACAGTCTGCAACTGCACAGAATCAGCAAGAACATCACTTCCGTCTGCTACTCTCAGAGTAGACATTGGAGGAGACTTAGACTAAACTCCGAAGGAAGCTAGGAAAATTCCTAAGACTTCTCATGACCTGGAAGTAGGCTTTTTGTCCCCTCTTTTGTATGCAAAAGTACAGAGAGGGCACACTTCTAACTGGAAAGTTCTCACAATTCCATTAGGATGGAAACTGCTTAAGAAAAAAATTCTATAGTACATGAGAAATAAATCCTGTATTTATATCTTGTCTTTCCTGGGGGGGAATATCTGTATAACATAGAAATACCAAGATCCAGGCTTCTCATAGTATATGCAGAGGAACAATCTTCAGCATCCTAAAATTCCAAAAAATAAAACAATTTGGACAGTTTCCTGGAATTGACTATAATGGGCTCTGACCTGTATACAATATTACAGTATAAGTTCTTAATCATTCACTAAATTGAATCCAAAAAAATGAAAACAGTCCATGGGTAATCCTCTAAACTTGAGACTCCCTCTGCTTCTGACATACAGCCGTTAAACAAAAATTACCTATAATGGTGGAAAGAAGCACAGGTGTGAAGTCCGAAGACCGACTGCTTGGCCACCAGGCCCACCTCTCTGCACTCTCCTGTGATTCGCAGGAACTAACCCTTGGTGCCAGGTGTTTTCTCGTTACCTAGGTTAATCCTCCCCACAATTCAGGGAGGTGAGAATTAGCACTGTAATTTTACAGGTGAAGAAAGTGGGGCTTAGAAGGCAGAAGAAACGTCCTTGGGTTCAAACAACTAGGAGATGGTAAAGCCCAGATCTGAACTGGGGTCTGCCGGTTGCCAGAGTCCCCACTGTTACCCCTGAGAGCAGGGGGATTTGACTCTGGAAAGGGCTCCAAGGACAGGAAGAAACAGAGGGTGTGGCCCCCCCAGTGAGCGGGGCTGGGACTGCAGTGACGCCCCAGGGCTTCCAGAAGCGCGCAGAGACCACCACTGAAGCAGGCACTGGGATGCTCATCTCTCTCTACAATTGTCCCCACAGCCGCAGAGCAAGCATTCCGGTCCGTTCTGCTCCGTCTCTCCCAGCCCAGCCATCAAACAACCACATCCGAGGGATCTCGGATGTGAGGGGTGGACCCCTCTGCCCCGTCTAATTGTGAGCGACAGCTGCCTGCGCAGCTCTGAGCCTCAGTGTGTGAAGCACTTGAGAGACTACGAAGGGCCGCTCTAAACGAGGGGGTATTTTAAAAGGACACTTACTGCCTTTCTTGAACTCAGTAAGCTCCTTAGCTTGTGGGGGTTCTGAACCTGACTGCCAGCGTCCTATCCTAATAAGCACTGCTGACTCCTGTAGGAATATCCGCCTTGCGGGTAAATATTTAACAGGCTGCTCGGGCCTGAATGCTGCCCCGATTGTGCTGAACAAACAAAGTCAAGTGCCATGAAATAAAAAAGCTATTATGGTTTTAAAGGGTGCAGGACGGAGGGCTGGCCTGGTGATCTCTATTTAATATTCACGAATCAAAAACTATTGGGTGGGGCACATACAAGGAAAAGCTCAGCCTGTGCCGAGATTGCCAGGCTCCCTGATCGCTTCCCAGGAATGTAGGGCGGCTGGAGAGGAGGCAGGGCTGGACAGACTGGCTCCTTGGTGGCGGGGAGGGGCGGGGAGGGCCAGGGAGAGCAGGGGGTGGAAGGGACCACGGCTGTGGATTCTTCTGATCTCCAGACCCGTGAGGGGAGGAAGCAGGGTCAAAAGTGAGGAAAAGTCAACCAGAGCGGCGAGGTCTCAGGCTGAGACTGAGAAGACGAAGGGGTAGGGGCTGTTTTGATGAGAAAGCACCTTCTCTTTATGGACTGAAATGACGAGTGAAATTCAGTCGTTAATTCTCAGACCTGAAACTGAACTGTAGGTATAAATTAGAAGGACAAGGCCAGAGTCTGAGAAACCTCCCAACAATGGAGTTAAACAGACCAAGAGGTAGCCAGAAAAACACTTCCAGGTCTGATTCACTGGATCTAGAACTCAAATATAAGAATTGTCTGTGTTCACTGTATTGATGTGGTTGTTTTCCATGCAAATACAGCTAATAGAGCCCTTCGGGAGCCGGGCTCTGTCTGCAAATATTCAGAGCACTTCTAATATTGAAGAATTGACTTGGCTATGGTGCAATAGCATGAGGGAAATATTTTTGAGAATTTGACATGGAAAAACGCAGGGAGTCAGCCTGTCTGAAGGCCTCACTTGGGACAACGGGGTTTGATTTTAACGCACTGTGGAATGGTAACTCCCTTTTCTCTGTGTGGGATTTTACCTCACTGGCCAAATAAAATGAGCAAAACATGACTTGGCACTGGAGAAAACCAGAAGGGCCAGTGATTTTCAATTATAATTCTTGCTTCCGCCAAGTTCGGTCTGTTTGGGTCTACTCAATTTTCTCATCAGTGCTGTGGGATACTACCACTCTCAAAAAGGCCCATCTCTCTCAAGGGATAAAGCAACAATTAGAATTACAGTAATATGAAGCGAGCACCAAGCGAGCACTCTACAAGAGACTTTATTCTAAAATGTCTCCTGCTTGTGTAAGCTACCGTCAAGGGTTATGTCAAGGCCCTGTCAGAGACACTGGGATCAGCGTTACCATCCTGCTTTGCCTCCAAATCAGGTTCCGGGTTCCGAGGGAGAGGAAGATGACCTGGTTGCCCCCTCCACTGGACAATTCAGGGGAATGTTGGAGGGTGAGGCACTGACAGGGGGAGCTTCCAGGATGGTTGATGGACTCCAGTTGCTGCGAGCCCCCAGGCTAAGACACATTCAAAGGAAAAGTGAACTCTCAGTTCAGCTCAACAACAAACACTAACTGTATGCCCAACTCTGTGTACGGACTTTAGTTTCCTGTTCTGGATCCGTACTAGGGCGCCACTGCTAATTCCCTCCAAGGTAGAAGAATGCCAGGGCCCTCAGGAATCTGGGGCACTCTATAATGTCAGGGTATGTTTCCTGGTGGCCTGCCAGGAGAGCCATTACAGCAAAACACAAGTCACTGTTATTTACTGAGCATCTGCTTTTGCCAGGCCCTCTACTAGGCATTTCATTATCTCTAAACTCGTAACAACCCGGCCAAGTAGACCTAAGTAGTCCAACTTACAGAAGGGGACACTGAGGTTCTAAAGATCTGAGCATCTTTCCAAGATCACCCAGCAAGTAAGCTGCAGAGATGGGCTCGAAACCCAGTCTTCTTGGTTCCAAGGTCTACATCCTTTTTTGTCAGAAATTCATTCATAGAAAGACAGTGTGAAAAATTTAAAACTCTATCTATCTGTCCTGAAACAGAGGTATAAGTGACTGAAATTATCCTCAGAAAAGCTTAGATCCATAAAACTCATCTCATTCGTCCTTGTCTTAAGATATCATATGTCACAACAAGTTAAATTGTAGGATAAAGAAAAGAGTCCTATCTAGCTTCTCAAAACCCAGAAGTGCACAGATAGTACATTAAGGAGAGACTCTGATTTGTTTGTTTCCCTCAACTAGATTTTCTTTGTGCTAGTAAAGCATTTTCTACAGCTGTTGTTAGCCCTTGTCTCATTTCATATATTCAACCTTGAGCCATCTCAAGAGTCTCTTGATACCTTAGTTAAACAAAACCAGGGTCTAATTCAAAATCGAAAAATCACAATGAGTATAATAGGAGAAAGAAAATAAGAGCTCACAGTGACAAGTTAAGCTTACAAGCAGAAGAAAATCTGGGGAGTCAAACTGGATGAGGGGATCACTAAGAACCAATAGAGACCTGGCCATACCGCATCTGTGATTAACCCAGTGTTTCCATTAAACATGCTTCATGGTATATAGTAGGCCTTCATGACAGTACTGGATCCCATTTCGTGTTCCCCATTTTTAGAGGGACACATGAAAATGAAAATGTCCTGACACCATGATAAATATGATTATACACCGGGGAAATGGTCTTCTGGAGCAAAGTCTAAAAAGAAGCTGAAATTGTTAAGTGAAATTCCTTTGCAAGTTATGGAATTATTAAATAGAGTGACTTAAAAATGTGAAGACAGGGGCACCTGTGTGGCTCAGTGGGTTAAGCCTCTGCCTTCAGCTCAGGTTATGATCCCGGGGTCCTGGAATCAAGCCCCATGTCGGTCTCCCTGCTCAGCGGAGAGCCTGCTTCTCCCTCTCCCTCTGCCTGCTGCTCTGCCTACTTGTACTCTCTCTCTCTCTCTCAAATAAATAAATAAAGTCTTCCAAAAAAATGTGAAGACATACTCTAAGGACCATTTTAATCAGCTGTTCCTTGCTTACGCACAGTATACATGAAGAGTTTAAAATATGATGGATTTCATTGGTACAGTGAGTGATGGGGCAGGAATAATAGTTCCATTTAAGAAGCACTGTATGAGGCACTATGCTAAGCCCCTCCTGTATGATACCATCTCTGCTTCATACCAACCTCCAAGAGGTGTTATCCCATTTTACAGATGGGAAGGCTGGAGCTCAGAGAAGCTACAGAACCTCTCCAAGGTCCCGCAGGTGGTAAATGGCAGAGAGGCATCTAAACCCAGGTGACTCTAACCTAAATCTACCCACCCCCTCAAGGTCTTTGTGATTTCTGACACAGAAATCCATCTGCAGACCTGACATCTGGTACCACGTGCGTCAGGTTCACGGGCTCCTTGTGGCTTAGGTAGTTCAGGCTGAGCCACGGAGGCTGTTTCCAGGGACATTTATTAAACTGATAATAAATGTCCATTTATTAAACTGATTTAGGCACCTGAACTAAAACAATTCCTTTTTCATTCTAGGCAAATGAACCCCAGGAAACCCAGAAGAACTCTGCAGGCCAGAGGACCTGATAGGCAACTCCTAGCAGACAGGAGGTGGCATGCAAGCAAGGAAGCCTGATGTTTGGAAAAAACACAAGTGATGGGAATATTGTAACTGCAAACAGAATATGTCCCACGACATGAACGCTAACCCAGTTTTTGTTGGGAAATGTGTTTTTTAAGTCTGTTAACATCTTAAAAAAGCCTTCAAGGGATGGTAATCTTAACAGATGTCCACCATCAGGATTCTGTTAGCATGTGGAAAAGCATTTAAAGTAAATCCCCCAAAACAACAATGGACTTAGCAGATGTTCTATTAAGGTTTGAGATGAACTACTTACGACGAAGCTTGGCTGTGCTAGGCATGAGCAGGCAGAGCAAGAGAAAAGCTGTTCCCCTCTGGTTGCCTTTTGATCCCTGGCCTATTATCTGCAGTTGATTCCACCACAATTTCTTTAAGAAATGGAACTATTTTCAAACATCAGGCATCAGGACCGAGTACGTTTACTACAATTTTGTTAGAAATGTACAACTCCGAGGCCCCGGAGAATGGCTGTATTGCTCTGCTATTATCCAGGTTCCATTACTTTCATAACATATTTACCGGGAAAAAAAAAAATCAATCCTTACATATATCAAATCGTCACATTGTAAGCTTTGACTATCTTACAAATTTGTCAGTTATACTTCAATAAAGCCAGCAAAAAAAAAAAAAAAATCATGCATATCGTAGTTACCCTCAGCTACATGCACAAGCATTTTTATACCTCCTTCCTCACTGCACCCTGGTTTTAATGGTCAAAGGAAATGCAGAGAATGAGGGGCAAAAAAAATTCCTCTGCCTGTCTAGGGCAGAGGAGGATATCTACCTGATTCCTGGTTACTGTTGCTTACTAGAGCCTCAGGCACACAAACAGCATTAGGCGACTTCATGCACACATTACTGGTCTCTGAGCTCCAGGAGCTAATCTGTAGAAAGCTGCAGTTGGGCTGGTGCACACAAAAACAAGCAAAGATATCAGAAGATGAGATTAGCCAGGGTGCTGGCACAGAACACCTGATGTTTCCAAAGTACTTTTTTCCCCTTTACAACAGCCTTACAAAGTAGGCAGCAAGTCTTACTATATACGTTGTAGAGATGAGAAGACTGAGGCTTGAGATGGATGACTTGCCCAAGGTGTCACTGGAAACAGTGAAACTGGGTTTACCATCTTTTCTCTGCACTAGTAGTTTTCATAACTGTGTGAGAATAACCTGGGGAGCCTGTTAAAAACTCAAGAAACCCAGGCACCATCCCAGAGAAGCCTACTCATTCTGTCTGAGATGGGACCTTCGAATCTGCATTTTAAGAGGTTCCCTAAGGATATAAAATCAATGCATAGAAATCAGTTGCATTTCCTTACACCAACAACAAGACAGAAGAAAGAGAAATTAAGGAGTCAATCCCATTTACAATTGCACCCAAAACCACAAGATACCTAGGAATAAACCTAACCAAAGAGGCAAAGAATCTATACTCAGAAAACTATAAAGTACTCATGAAAGAAATTGAGGAAGACACAAAGACATGGAAAAATGTTCCATGCTCATGGACTGGAAGAATAAATATTGTGAAAATGTCTATGCTACCTAAAGCAATCTACACATTTAATGCAATCCCTATCAAAATCCCATCCATTTTTTTTCAAAGAAATGGAACAAATAATCCTAAAATTTATATGGAACCAGAAAAGACCTCGAATAGCCAGAGGAATGCTGAAAAAGAAAGCCAAAGTTGGTGACATCACAATTCCAGACTTCAAGCTCTATCACAAAGCTGTCATCATCAAGATAGTATGGTACTGGCACAAAAACAGACACATAGATCAATGGAACAGAATAGAGAGCCCAGAAATAGACCTTCAACTCTATGGTCAACTAATCTTCAACAAAGCAGGAAGGAATATCCAATGGAAAAAAGAGAGCCTCTTCAACAAATGGTGTTGGGAAAATTGGAGAGCCACATGCAGAAAAATGAAATTGGACCATTTCCTTATATCGCACATGAAAATAGAGTCAAAATGGATGAAGGACGTCAATGTGAGAAAGGAATCCATCAAAATCCTTGAGGAGAACGCAAGCAGCAACGTCCTCGACCTCAGCCGCAGCAACTTCTTCCTAGGAACATCGCCAAAGGCAAGGGAAACAAGGGCAAAAATGAACTATTGGGATTTCATCAAGATCAAAAGCTTTTGCACAGCAAAGGAAACAGTTAACAAAACCAAAAGACAACTGAGAAGATATCTGCAAACGACATATCAGATAAAGGGCTAGTATCCAAAATCTATAAAGAGCTTAACAAACTCAACACCCAAAGAACAAATAATCTAATCAAGAAATGGGCAGAGGACATGAACAGACATTTCTGCAAAGAAGACATCCAGATGGCCAACAGACACATGAAAAAGTGCTCCACATCACTCGGCATCAGGGAAATACAAATCAAAACCACAATGAGATACCACTTCACACCAGTCAGAATGGCTAAAATGAACAAGTCAGGAAATGACAGATGCTGGCGAGAATGCAGAGAAAGGGGAACCCTCCTACACTGTTGGTGGGAATGCAAGCTGGTGCAACCACTCTGGAAAACAGCATGGAGGTTCCTCAAAAAGTTGAAAATAGAGCTACCCCATGACCCAGCAATTGCGCTACTGCGTATTTACCCTAAAGATACAAATGTAGTGATCCGAAGGGGCACGTGCACCTGAATATTTATAGCTGCAATGTCCACAATAGCCAAACTATGGGAAGAACCTACATGTCCATCAACAGATGAATGGATAAAGAAGATGTGGTACACACGTGCGCGCACGCACACACACACACTGGAATACTATGCAGCCATCAAAAGAAATGAAATCTTGCCATTTGCGATGATGTGGATGGAACTAGAGAGTATTATGCTTAGCAAAATAAGATAATCGGAGAAAGACAACTATCATATGATCTCCCTGATATGAGGAAGTGGAGATGCAACGTGGGGGGTGGGGGGGTAGGAAAAGAATAAATGAAACAAGATGGGATCGGGAGGGAGACAAACCATAAGAGACTCTTAATCTCACAAAACAAACTGAGGTTTGCCGAAGGGAGGGGGGTAGGGTAGGGAGAGGGTGGTTAGGTTATGGACATTGGGGAGGGATGTGCTATGGTGAGTGCTGTGAAGTGTGTAAATCTGGCGATTCACAGACCTGTACCCCTGGGGCTAATAATACATTATATGTTGATAAAAAAATTAAAAGATCTAATAAAAATAAATAAATAACAACAACAACAAAAAAGAGGTTCCCTAGTGGATGCAGATGCAGGTGGTCCTCACACCATTGCTCTGCACCTCACACTGAGGGTACACACCCAGGACTGGGATGGGGAAAGGCGTGGGGAAAAAAAATCTGCCTCCCATCCCTTGGAGCATTAGGTCACTGACAATTTGAAAGGCACTTGGATAAGAAGGTGAAGAAAACACAGATGTGCTCTGATGGACTAAGGTCTAGTATGGGAGTATAAGATACTTATGGAAACTAGAAAGAAGGCAATTACCACTGAGTTGATTTGTGGGCAAAAGGCAGTGTAGCCACACACGGGTAACCAGACGCCCAGGCGAGGGAGCAGTCAAATCAAGACTGGGGACCAAAGTAAGGAGGTCGCACATTCTACTTCAAAAGGCAAGGCACTGCCTCAAAGGCTGGGGACTCTGTGGGGAGCAGCCCATGGATCCCAGACCACAGTGAGCAGCTTCTGCCCCCATGAGAAAAGCGTCTGTCCCACTTCAGCCTGCCCAGGAGAGCTACGGGTAAAATGGCATCTGCCAGGAGAGGGAGTAAGAAGATACAACAGTAGATCCTGATGCACGCCAGTGGTGACCTGGGCAGGAAAGAAAATCTGAGGTTAGAAAAGGAGCTCCGGGGACACCTGGGTGGCTCAGTCGGTTAAGCATCTGCCTTCAGCTCAGATCATGATCCTGGGGTCTTGGGATTGAGCCCTGCATCGGGCTTCTTGTTCAGCGAGGAGTCTGTTTCTCCCTCTTCTTCTGCCTGCGGTTTCCCCTGCCTGTGCTCTCTCTCTCTCTGACAAATAAATAAAAATAAAATCTTTAAAAAAAAAAAGATAAATTCTGTTCAGTCAGAGAGTGAGAGATGTGCTGGGGAGAAGAACAGTCTGAAGCTAGAGACTGAATCTCAGGCAGTCTCGATGCTTAACATAGACTCTGACAACTTCCAAATTTACACTCTAGCCCAGACCTTCCCTCAAGTTGGGACTCCGAGAGCCGACTGCCTGCTGGCTGTCTCCACCTGGATGTCCAAAGTGTGCTTCCAACTTAACCTTCTCACAGGCAAAGCCTGCCTGCGAAAACTCCTGCTCGCCCCGCGGCCGCCAATGGCAGCCCCAGCCTCCTGCTTCCTCAGTCATCCCTGGCTCTCCTCTCTCACACGCTGCAGTCAGTCAGCCTTGTCCAGTCTCCTGTAACTTCTCATCTGGATTCATGCCTCCACGGACAGGCCAGGACTATCCTACCTCAGACTGCTGGCCCCATCCTTCTGTTCCTTGCTCGGTCTGGAACGTTCTTCCCGGCCACGTAGGGGGCTTCTGTCTGACCTGCCTCAGGTCTTCCTCAGGTCTCACGGTCTTAGTAAGAATTCCTGAAGCAACTGCTTGTAACAACCCACCTACATCCCAGGGAGCCCCTCATCTCTGGTCTACCTTTTGTATGGCATATGTGTCCGGAAGACACTCTACATACGGTACCTGTTCATCGTTTCCCCCAATACCCTTCACTAGAACGGGGGCCTTTGTCTGTTTTGGTCATTACTGTGACACCAGAAACAGGAATAATGCCAAGTTCATGGTAGGCACTCAATAAACAGTTGTGGTATTAAAGTCAAATGAATGTAGGGAAAGGTATGGGGGTCAAATTTCCAAAATGAATATTAGAAGGCAGTAAATGTATACATCTTTTCTGGAACAGTCATTGTGAAAGGGCCCAGGCCAGGGGTCAGCAAACTCCGTCAGCAAAGGGCCAGGCAGTAACTGGTGTCAGCTCTGTGGCCACAATGTCTCTGTCGCAATTGCCCAGCTCTGACGCCGTGGCATGAAAGTAGCCACAGACAATACGTAAACGGGTGACGCACCAGGTGCCAATGGAATTATTTATGGATGCTGAAATGTGGATTTCATACAATTTTCACAAATTTTTAAGTTGTTTTTCTAGCCATTTAAGAAATGTGAAACATCACTCTTAGCTCGGGGGCCGAACAAAGTGGGCTGTAGTGTGTGGGCTCTTGATCTAGGATCAAAGGATCCTTTGACAATTCCGAGGAATGCAAGGATGGGGATGCATCCAGGAAGAAAGAGAGGTAAAAAGGCCCAGAGTAGACTGGCAAAAATGAAAAGCAGCCCGGTTGGTCAAACCCCTTACAGACTATATTCGATCAGCCTGGCAACCACAAGGGTTCGTCTTCTTCGGGCAAGGGTGAGCTGAGCGGTAGGCACTTCGAGGCCCCTCGTGGACTGTGGGAGTTTTCACACTGATCCTGGATTGAAGCTGTGCAAGAGAGGTATTTATAGCATCTCAAATGAAGCTTGAGGCGTTTTCTGGTGCTTTCTCCTTCTATGCTAGGTGAAAAAGCTGCCTACAAAAGCCTTCCTCCCACCCAAAATACTAGCTGTTAGTTGGTGACTGATCTTCAGAAATATTAAGATGAATCATATATGCTCTTTTCACAGTGCAAAAAGAGATAATTTTAAAACTCAGAAAATGTCACTTTGGGTAGTCACACACCATACAATTAGAAAAGCTGCCCAGCCTGAAAATTGTAAATAAATAAAATCCTGTTCTTGCATGGAAACGGTTTTCCTCATTTAGATTCCGATGCTTGTCTTCAGACTTGTCTCCAAGATTGGCTGGTGTTAAAACGTGTTCAGTCCCATAATCTGATGATGGAAGGCGGCCTTTCTTCTCCACCCCTCTTCCCTGGGGCCCTCCCTGGCTAACCCTGCTGTTCTTGGTAACCCAGGGCACTCAACTCTGCCTTTCTCCAGCTGCCGCTCTTCTCACCTAGAGGCAGCTTGGGGCCTTCCTGTCTCCGGCTCTGGGTTGGCCTGAGGGGTGCCAGCTGATGGCGGGCTCAGCCTGGACCCAAGCACCGGAAAGGAACCCCGTGTTTCTTTTTTTTTCCTGCTTCAAGAAACAGGTATTTTTGTCTTTGATCCCTGAGCTCTGTTTTCTTTCTCTTGTTACTAAACAGTTCACTCCCTATCTCCTCCAGGCCCCTCCCTTGCCCTTTTTTGCAACTTCATCATTTTTCTACATTGCACCGTTTGGCACAGGAGAGGAAGGGAACCACATCAAATAAAGGAATGCAACCACAAAAGCTGCCTTGAGAAGCAAGGCCGGAGTTTTTTTTTTCTTTT